>CAEGAE010081324.1:0-26550 GCA_903067095.1 Girardinus metallicus | reverse complement strand
TAGCTGGAGATAGGCACCAGCAACCCTCCCGACCCCATTAAGGGACAAGGGTGAACAGAAAATGGATGGATGGATGGTGTGGAATACTTCAACAGTGTTTCGGGTTAGAGTGGCTAACCACCACCGCTAACTCCTTCTCTAACCTCTCACCGCACCATCACACAAAGTAAATTTCTATACATGCCGACTTGTGCGCAAAATATGGCGCCGCACATTTTTTGTGCGCACGCACGCTTTATGCATGAGGCCCCAGGTGTTTCTTAAAGAGACAGAGGTCCAATTTCAAGGCGTTAAATTAGGCTAAAGTCATATTTGAGATATGTAGCATTTTTGCAACAACTGAAGGTAACATAGTTACTTCATTCTGCTATAAAATGGTCTCATGTGCCTGGAAAATACAAAATACCTCCCCTTTAAGATGACCGCTTTCCTTACATCTTTTGGAGCTGTGACCACATCAGGACCAGTTGTTATGCTTCATTAAAATGCTTCCATCAATCCTCCATCACTTCACTACAATGAATAAGATGCGATCCACTAGTTTTCGTAGCTGCCAGTCTTTATTTGGGATTGTTTCGGTTTCAATATGACACGATGCAATACTCAGAATGAAAACAGTGCTCTGAGGCTGATCTTTCTCCTCAGGCAGTGTGGTCTTGATCCTTGTCTGGGTTCAAATTGCTGCTTGGCAGTGACTAAACAAAAATGGGATGAGTTTCATTCATTAGGTAAATAAGAAAGCCTGGCGTTCGGACTGAAGACCTTTTATTAATCTTCAAATGAGCCAAACACTAAGTGGTCTACTGGCACAAATGCTGCTGCTGCTGGTGGCATTTCATGGTTTAGCTTCTTAATGAGGAGGCAACACATCTGTAGCAGCAAATGAATTCTACGTTGCCCTTGACATTGAGAATAAAAGTGGTGAAAGACTGACTTGTTTCTTTTATTCTCTCTGGTGAAAGAAGACGACTTATATTATGAATCCCAATGAATGTTCAAAACCACATAAAAAAGTGGGCTGAATTCAGTAATATGTTACAAATTAAAACACACACACACACACACACACACACCAGTGACTTCACTTTTTCTGATTCAGTTATGCATTTACGGTCCTTCGCATTATTGTAATAGCAGAACAAAACCACGAGATGGCAGTAAAGACCTATCCACACTCATCAGCACAAGAACCACTGAGAAAAACGAGTGAGCAGCAATAGAAATCCAGAGGATTTTCATATTTAGCATCTTATTACCCAGTAGGTAATAAATTAATTTTCAACAAATGTAAATGTAACTTTTATTTTTTCACCATTGCGTCTTTAGAACCGCAGTCTTCAATCCATTTTATAGGGATTTTATGATATAAGGTTGTTTATATTTGTTAAAGGAGCAGGATGGATTGATTTAAATTATGTTTTTACAACTACAAATCCTCAAGCATTATGAGGATTTGCAGCCAATGGATGAAGAGTGTTTGTTAACATTAACTTGCACGTCTTTCCGTAAGATCTAAACCATTTCCTGATATCTCAGGCTGAACGTTTTGGGTTGTTGTTCTGTTGAAAGGTGGACCTCCGCCTCACTCTCCAGTCTTTTGCATTTCTTTACTTGTCCGATATTCTGCTCCACGTCTTCCACGTTTACTTAACGCGGCATTCAGTGGTTTGACGATATCAATTTGCTTTATTTGTTGCCAACAACGCCACCTAGAATTACCATCCAGGAAATAACAGTAAAGGACACAGGTCCGGTTTTGCAATAAGCCAGAGACAGTTTCAAGACAATAATGAGAATTTATTATCACGATAGTAGTAATAAAAATATATGAACAAAAGAAAATTCACAAAATAAAATTCAACGTGGCTTATGTTGTTTTAAACGCAGTTTAAAACAAAAGGGTAAAAATAAGGCTCGTCACAGAATCCGCGTACTGATCAGGCCAAGCTCCTTTCGCTCCCACCCAAACAGGAACGCTCGTAAACGTCGGCACTTGTAACGGGAACCACTCCACCCACGATCAAACGTGGAAGTAAATACAAAGAAGACGTATCTGCTGGTAGAAAGCTCTATAATTACAACGGACAAGCAATAGTAAGTGCGCAGGCAGCCAACCTGACCTGTACAGCCCAACACGGAAGCGCGGCGCGCGACGTGTCAACAGCAAACAACAAGCGTCAGTCCGCAGCTTACCTCAGCTTTTATACCGAGCGCCCTCTGGCGCTGTTGGCTCGCACGCGATTACCCCGCCAGCAGGTGCGGCCTCCTCCTCCTTCCTGCCACATGAAGATGATGTGTTGTTCTTCTGCCACATATTTACACAGTCAGCAACTGAGAAAGCAGTGACAAACTCTGCATTTTGGCGAACGCCGTCATCGATACACGTCGAACATGTTGGTCAGCGTTCCATTTATTATGGCTCAAAAGCAAGATGCTTTGGACTTAATGTCAGATTTCAAACAACACTTCCTGCCTTCCACCGCCATCCACTCCGTCATGCATCAAATAGGCAAATTCCCTAAAATGTCAAACAAGACATTTTTTAACAAATAAGTATTTTCTATTTTTTTTAAAAAAGGAAACTAGTGCTGACGTTTGGAGTACAGGGTGTTCAGGTGAAAAAAAAAAACAAATAAAAAAAACCCCCACATACATCTGCATGCTATGAATCAATGCCATTAAAATTACGACCGTACATCACCCTGCTGTTGACAGCGCTACCGGTGTACACTTCCCGGGGATCCCAGGTGAGTAGGGCCGATGCATCCGTAATGAATGATAGCGAACACGGTGCAACACTTCACGTTAATGGAATCGATAGTTACATAACATGACATATAAGCCTGCCACATGTGACACCTCCGCAGTACGCCTTCTCCTGGGGAGCAATTACTGAGTTCCTCTCCCCACCTGGGATTGTGTCGTTTTACTTCTTGACCTTCCGGGCCGGTTGGAATGATGTTCTTTCACGGTGTCCCGCCACTGCCGAACCCTTCACTTAACCTCCCGTGATGTGGCATAATGACAAAGAGAGAATCGATACCGAGGTGTAAATGACTGGCAGCGAGTTATTGTAGCAGCTTTGGAGGGAGTCAGAGATTATATAACTTGCTGATGAGGCTCAAAGCCATAATGATTCTTTGCCAGGTTCTAAAATGCCCTTAGACGTCAGGTGATGTAGCATTTTTATCCTCCATCCCAAAAGAAGAAAAGCGGTTGTTTCCCTGCTGAACACTGAGCGTTTCATGGCTCAGACTGGCCTCTGGGGGAGGTTATGTACACAGTAATAAACAGCTGCACCCTCCCCGCTGTGTTCAGATCATTCTAATTTCCATCCTCTCCATCGCTCATAAGAAAAACAATTGCACCAATCTGGACAGCTGGTAAAAAAAACAAACTGCCTGAAACCTCCACCGATTTGTTTATCTCTGTAGCTACTGGAACTGAAACTCCAGAGGGCGGGGGCTGGGGGGGTAGGAAAATGTTTATCATATCAGACAAATCATAAACACGCGTGTCACAGTCTGTTGTTCCGCGGCGAGTTTTCGCACACACACACATTAGTTCGTTCAGACAACGGAAGGTCAGTTCCTCTGGCAGGGCCATGTCTCCTCCAGCTCCTTTAGCTAATGTCGCAGGTCTCACCCCGAAATGGAGAATCTGCAACTTGTATTTCTCAACCTGACTCTCTGACTTGTGAGCAGCGATAAGGTTCACTCCCTTTTTGTCGTTGAGGAGATATAAAAAGTCGTGTGGGCGAAGGGTTGGCAACAAACAGTAGAGAGGAGAAAAAGGCAAGAACCAGTTTTTGTTCCTCTTTTCACAAAAACGTTCCGCCTCTCATCCAGGAGACTCCGTCTGCTCTAAGCGAACAGCGGCTTCTAAGTAAAGGTCCCGGCTTTACAGGCTGCACATTTGATTCTCAGGACGCGAGCTTGAGAGTCGAGTGTGTGTGTTTGACCTACCTACCCATCAAGAAGAAACCTTTAGGTCACGTAAGACGAGGTGCAAATGGTGGCGGAGGCACCTGGGGAGGAAAATCATGGCTCCATTAAATTGTAGCTGTAGACTGCTGCCACTTATTGGTGTAACTGTTCCATCCGCCTGCGGTGCCTTGCTCAGATATGCATAGCTTTAGTACATGGCCTAAAAATGTAGAGTATGTCTATGAAAACATGACCATTCACCTCAACTCAACGGCTGGGCAATGATGGCACTAATTAAGCCCCTTATGCATTGTCAAGTATCGCTCCAGCCAGTTAAAGTTTGGCTTGGTTTTAGCCAGGTTGAGTGTGTCCCCACTGGTAGTGTGTGCCGTGAATATACACAGGAAGGTGTGTGGGAATGTGGGAATGTGAGCATACAGGATCTGCGTCAATGCTCGGATGACCTAATTTTGCGTGTGTACCCTCGAGTTGCCAGTTTCTCTGAAATCTCTCAGTATATTTGTTCATTGAGGGTTGCCCCGTCCAGTTGATGGTGTACATGCTCTTCTGCATGCTCATACGCTGCTCATACAGTGGCGTAAATCCATTGGCCAACCACAAATGGGGTCTGTTGCCAATCAAATTGCTTAGGCTATACTATCACTGAGGTGATTCCACAAAAACAGGGAATCTGCCAATGGAGATGAATCTGGCCGGGCCAACTGAATAAGAATTGGAGAATCTGTTGACAGGACAACTATTAGTTGTGCATTTTGCAAATGTAGGCGTTACAAAAGAATGCCAAGATGGAAAAAGGAGTCCACAAACATAAAACACGGTTCTCTGGTCAGATGAGACAAACATTTGAACTTTCTGACCTATATACATGTCCTACCCACAGTCAGAGTTTAGGGGAAGATAAGTGGAACAAAATACAGTGTAGTCCTTAAAACCGAGGTGGCCCAGTCAAGAACCAGACCTAAATAAAACTGTGATAAAACCTGAAAATTTATGTCACAGAAGCTAAGGGAGTCTTAGCTTTGTAAAGACATACTCCAAGACAGAGATGAAACTGTGGTTCTATAGGAACGATAGAGCTCATTGTGATGCATTTTCTTCACAAAAATAAAAATAAATAAAAATTAAAATAAGAGAAAGATGTATACTTTGCATTTAAATTCACACAATATGCACAGTGAGGTTTGTAATGTGACATCTGAAGTTCAAGGTTTATTACCGTCACCTGTGTCATCAAGACCGGACATTCCCAAAATGTAACTTTCACATTAATGTTTTGATTTGATCTCAGTCTAATCAATCTATAGGTGTTTGAGTTTGTTAAAAAAAAAGTATGTTTTTCACCACACAAGAACTCCTTTTACATTTTACTTGTTCCTGTATCAGCCCTATGTTTTACCACACTAACACCAAACTTGAATACGGCATTTTGCATGTGGTGGAAATGTACCTGAAATTCACATTAAAACATCGAGGGGAGAAAGTAGATAAAGATTTTATTCTAATTCTTACAATGTGCAAATATTTTAGCTAATACCTCTTTGAAAATGACCTAGTTCAGTAGAAAAACCTCATTATTCTGCATTTATCCATTTGTGTTATCTCTGTTTTTCACAGATTAGGAGAAGAAATGAGCCCAGTTTCTGCCACTGCCTCATCCTGCTGGTCTGAAAGAGCATTGAGGATATAATTAAAAACGGATTCTTTCTCATTCCTTATTTACGTACATCTTAGTACATAAGTAACTTATGAGCCAGTGATAAGTGACAAATAATTAATTTCTGTTAACTTACAAGCACTTGCAATTTAAAATCCTTTAACTTTTAAAACAGAATATAAAAAAAAAAATCAGTATACAAGATAAAGTTAAGAAAGATATTCAGAACACAGAACTATTGCTCCAGAGCAGTTTAAAAAAAACCCACCCAAAAATAATAATACAAATAAAAACATGGCTTCTCTTTTAGAAGATATAAAGAAGTGGGTGATTATATTGCATCAAATTCAATCGTTCCTGCTTAACATTTCTGTTTCGATGCTGTTTTGAGTTTGATTCATGACATATGCGCCCAGTTAAGCTACCTTTTTGTTTTTAATCAATCTAGTTTATTAATGTAGCGCAAATTAACAACAGACAGACACTTTGCACGTCTAACACTTCATATCCAGAAATAATCAAATAACTACAAAATCCAATCATACTGGCATTTAAATTTAGTTGCTAATTTACCTCTAGCTGTAGTGCAGTGCAATCATATTAAGTTCACGATGCCACCAAGCCAAACCTCACTGAATTAAGTAAATGACTTTGCAGCAATCCCTCCTCCCAACATATTAACAATGATAAGTTGATTGAAGTCTTCAGTAGTTTGATCAGTAAATAACTGATAAACCATAATTAGATATACACTTATTAAAATGTAAGCATTACTAAAGTCCTGCTGCAGCTGAAAGCAATGTTATAAAATGTCTACAAAGATATTTGTCTAAAACCCAAAAAACCAAGATCTGATCATTTTGCGCTCCATACATCCATGTCTTTTTTTTTTGTTTAAATAAATGACATAAACTCTGATTGCACGGTAAAGTAACAAACATGAATGTTTGTCTTGCGGAGGGAGGTCTCCCTCTCGGCAGCTGGTTCCACGCCTTCAGCAGCATCTGTTCTGCTCTATAACCTTTCACAGCCAAGTCAAGGTGTCAGCTGCTGGGAAAACTGTGTTTACGTTTCAGTGTGGAGCTCATCCGGCGTGCGTCTGGGGTGTGTGCGTGAAACCTTAAATTCTTTTGTCTTTGAACGCCACGTCCCGGACCCGTTTCAGACGCCACGAGTTTCTGAGAGAAAGACGATGGCACTGCTTGTAAGGATGAGACGCCAAACTCATGCCGTGTAAATTTTTGCTTTTAACACTCAGGTGATAGTTTCACGATCAAAATCTTCACGCCGCCACCAAGGTCCGTGTTTTAATTGAATTAGCTCAGTTCTTCTCGACTGTCTCACGTCCAGGCGTCTGTTTGACGTTAAGCGTGTAGAAATGAGATCCAGCCCAGCAAAGATCCGCCGTACTGGGTGCTTGTTATTCCGACAACAGCAGCAAAGCAGGCGAGCTGCTACAAAATGATTTCTGAACCCATGTGGAGGTGAGCATCAGGTCATCAGGTCAATGCACAGCAGTCCTCCCATATCTGGAACAAAAAATAGAAAGACTCCTTTAAAGACAGCAGTGCACACTTGTGGAATTGAGAAGATATAAGTGATAAAATGGAGGTGAAGAGTTACACTACACGCAATAAAACCACTGTTTGTTTTTAACTCCAAATCTGGGTTTCCAGTGCTTGAAGTTGGGAAGTTTTGTCCAAACATTGTGTCAATAACTGTTGGACATGGTTTGTTAGGTTAGGGAGCAGACTATGAGGTAGACTTGTCATTCTCCAAAAACAATACCGTGTCCTAAATGCTATAAAATAACGTAACAATTTCCTCTCTTTCTCAGTCGGCCTTGGATAAAATCAGTCAAAATAAACTAGCTGTGCGCACAACATCTTGAGCCGTGCAGTTCATTTCTTCAGATGGCAACAGTAGCTCATTGAGGAAGTGGAGGAGATCGATCGATTCACAGATTATCTGTCAATTGATCATCTGTGAATTATTGATTCACAGACACGTTTGAACAAACGTGTCGTGACTGTTTATTAAAACAGTCACGACATATTTTACATATTTTTTTTTACATATTTTAACAAATATGTAAAAAAAAAAGAAGCATATAAAAGAATAAGATAAAATAAGATGACTTTATTCATCTGGTGTGTAATTCAAGTGTCCCCTGACATCCCTAGTAGTTACACATGCATACACATGATAGAGTGATCAAAATGTACACTATGAAATTATAAGGCAGACAGTGTGGCATAAAAGCAATTTAAAAAAAATCTGATAACTATTGTTTTAATATTTCGCTTGCGTGTTCCCCTTTCTGATGCTGCCCTGGGCAACTGCCCAGATGACCCAATATAAATTACTGTCTCTACTAACACGCACTATGCAACCACTGAATATCACTATGTGATGACCATGCTGCTAATGATTCTGGTTGAATTAAAAGATCGTTTTGGAGTTTTTTTTTTTTTTGTTTGTTTGTTTTTTAACAGCTACATAATAAACCTGCAACAATTTTTACAGGTTTTTGCTTTCTCATATACCATCAAATCATTAGATTAATTATGAATCATAACAGATTAGCTATATCTTCTCACAGTTTTGCTAAAAACAAAAAACAAAACAAACAAAAAAACAGGTACTGTAAATGTGAGAAGAACCAAAAGGAGTTGAAAAGGAAATTCATTTGCGAACTTTTATTGCCCTCTTCTTTTCCTTGACTTTTGACGCTGCATGAAAGAGGTCATTCTATTTGGATGTGTACATCCGCTGAGGCAGAAAACATCGGTTTCACATGTAAGTATGGGCCGATCACCATCGCCCAAAAATGAAGGAAATCGCGCGATAAATCGGGGGACCCCTCTTGTATCTGTCTATATTAAATCCCGTCTGGATTGGCTGCGAATCACGTCAATAGCATTTTACATCTTGACAGCTACAATAAAGAGCGGAAAGTTCTCCAGTAATTAATGTGTAGCGTCATGTGGGTGTAATGTTGTTTTTAATTGAGACAAATGTGCTGGAGGATGACGTGTTAAATGAAACCGCGTTCCGTTTTCCATTCAGTTGTTAAAGCAAAAAAAAAAAGAAAAAAGTAACACAAAAATAGATTAAAATAAGGCCTTAAAAGTACCAAGACATGAATTTATTATTATTATTATTATTATTATTATTATTATTATTATTATTATTATTATTGTTATTAAATGATAATAAAGTTGTGATTTGTATTTGTCCGGAATCCCTGGCCTGGGAGGGAGAAGTTGGTGGTCCCAGTGCGTCACCGTCAGGCTCTCAGGCGCAGAGGGGCTCTGCAGAAAGCCTCTCAGTCAGCAGTGAGGCAGGAGCAGCAGGAGCGGGGCGCGGAGCTGCTGCACGCAGCACATCCTCTGATGCGTTTTGCAAGCTTTTTCTGGCTGCATGGCACGCGTACTGGAGATTTATTTACCGGCTTCGCTTAGCACCACACGATATGTTCCACGGGGAGGGAAGATATGAAGCATTTTTATGCGTAATTAGAGGAGGAGGGGTGGGGGGAGCGTTCTCTTTTTTGTATATATATATTTTTTAAATTTTATTCTACCTCAGTTTTGTTAGATACTCAAAGTATTCTTTTTCCTTCTTCTTCAATGTTTAAGGTGATTTCTTTCCAAAGCGCACAGAGCTACGACCTCTCTCTGTCATGGAAAACCTCACGGTGGATGACATAACTCTAGAGAATGACACGTCGGCGCCGGACAACCAGACTCTGGGCGTTTGGACCGACTACTCTGTCGAATACAAGGTGGTCAGCGTGTTCCTGGTGTCCCTCATCTGCGGCGTGGGGATCGTGGGCAACGTCATGGTCATCCTGGTGGTCCTGACCACCAAGCACATGCGAAATCCCACCAACTGCTACCTGGTGAGCCTCGCGGCGGCCGACCTCATGGTGCTGACGGCCGCCGGGTTGCCCAACATCAGCGACGCCCTGTGCGGGCAGTGGGTGTACGGCTACGCGGGCTGCCTGGGGATCACCTACTTCCAGTACCTGGGGATAAACGCGTCCTCCTGCTCCATCACCGCCTTCACCGTGGAGCGCTACATCGCCATCTGCCACCCCATCAAAGCCCAGTTCCTGTGCACCTTGTCCCGGGCGAAGAAGATCATCATGCTGGTGTGGGCTCTCACCTCGGTCTACTGCGTCATGTGGCTGTTTCTGTCCGACACCAAAAAGTTGGTGTACGACAACGTGGCGCTGCTCACGTGCGCCTACAAGGTGTCCAGGAGCCACTACCTGCCCATCTACTTCACGGATTTCGCCGTGTTTTACGTGCTGCCCCTCATGCTGGCCACGGTTCTGTACGGGCTGATCGCCAGGATCCTCTTCCTCAACCCGCTGCCGTCCGACCCGAAGGGCGGCAGCAAGAAGTGGAAGAGGGAGGCGAGCCAGGGCGGCAGGATGGTCGGCAGCTGCTCCTCCAGCAGCACCACGGCTGCCTCCCGCAGACAGGTGGGCTCCTGTTTACTCCCTCGCGCTCGCGCTGTGTAATAACGTGGACGAGCCGCGGCAGCTCCGGCAGGTGCCGCAGGTCAGATGGGCAAACCTTTGTTCCCAACAACCGGAAAGAAATGTCGATTGAGCTAATTCTCGTCCTCTCAGGTGGTCTTTCACATGTTCTTGAATTAGGGGGAAAAGAAGACACAAGTTAGCTGAATTTATATCTTGTGACTCATCAAGAGTTTACTCTAAGCGGAATAAGGCAAGACGCCTAGAAAGTCTGGTCCACAAAAAAAATGTAAAAAATAAAAAAATAATTGGAGGGAGTTAAAAAAAATTAGCCAATAAAATGACTCCCATAGCCACCTCCGCCGAAAGAAGAGGAAATGTTCAATAACAAATTCCGACCATGTTAATTCTTTAATTTATTAGCCAATCACGAATTAAGCTAAATTCTTGTAATAATAATAATAACAAAATAATCTGCCGGGTACTTGGTGGAGTCTTGCAATGAATGTTAATCCACACAAATGTCACAAATACCGTCATCTCCAATTATTCTTATCACAAAGTGTCAGACAGAGCTAATTAATGCCTGTCAAACTTCACTGCAAGCCGTCATTTTGGATAGTTCTAAATATTAGCCAATTAAATTGAGTTCGTTTTAACGAGGTATATTACTGTAAATTCTATGTGTAATGCTCATAATGTAATGCTCATTGATTAATTGTTGAATTTTGATGCTAGCTACTTTTGTTTTGGCAAACTATTCAAAAGTAGCATTTTGGTTTGACCCAAAAATGTTTCAAACGTCCATGGCTCTTATTTAGCTTTTTTTTTTTTTTTTTTTTTTTTGCAGTAAAGCTGATATGCTTTTAAGACTTATAAAACAGTGAATTAATATATCAACATGATAACTTTGAGAATCCATCACAAGACCTGTGGTTAAAAAAAGTTTCTATGTTAAAGTTTCATCTGGTTTAGCGATAGCGCTAATGCTAGGTTACACTTGCTGTCAAGCTACGCTGCCAGAAGGAATTTTGGAGAAAAACAAGTATGTTTGACATTAAAATAATAGAATTTTGAATAAAATGCGTTAGTTTGGAAAGGTAATGTTTCATAATGCTCACATTCTAGCAACTTTAGCAATTGTTTTTTGTTCAGAATTTTTAGAAGATGTGCTTGGTGTCTAGCAGAGAGTGGTGATGTAGATACGTTTAAGAGGTTATATTGTGACTAAATATAGTTGCTTAGTAAAACTTAAGAGCCATTATACGACCTGTAGTTGAGAAAGATTCAGCAGGAATAGACGTTTGTAACTATATAGCTAACATTAGTTTAGCAACCGCACTAATCTGGTAGCAAGCTGAGCTCCTTGATCTTGATTAACTACATGCTAATGAACACATCTTAGCTGTGGTTGTCAGGGAGAGACTATACATACCACATTGTTAGCATGGATTTTAAAAATTATCTCAATTTCAGTAAAAAATGTTCTCTTTATCACACACCAGTTCTTTATTTTGCTTCTTTTTGACATGGATTGCACCCCAACATTAGCAAAATGATCCTGATCATTTCAGTTTAGCTAATTTAGCTGGTTGCAGTTCAGCTCTTTGTTTTTGATACTGTCCTTTAATACCGATTAAAAACTTCCATGCAATTAGTTTATTTTATTGTTTGAATTCAAATGGCGTGTTTTATAAGTACAGCAAAGTGATAGGTGAAAGACAGCCATATGCAAATTGTTATGGGATGATGAGATGAGCTAAATAAACTTGACTTTATTTTTATTGGCTTTGGCTAAATTAGGGCAAACATTTTCAATTTTTAATATATGCTAGACTAATAAGGAAAATGACTCCCCAATCTGAAACGGCAATACAAAATAGGTCCATAAATGTCAGATCTTGTAGGGTTATTCCAATAAGTTCACCCACTGATTAACTACATTAGGCATATCATAATACAATAGATCTGTTTTTAAGCAATATCATTTCTTTAATACCTTTCATTTTAAATGAACACTTTCATTTTTACTTTATAGAGTTTCTCTTTTCTATTATTAATTTTTTTTTTGTTTTCAAATGATTTCTGACAAGAAATAGGGATTCAAAAAAGCTCCTTATGAACAATCCCCCAGGATGTTACATGCAATAATCAAATCTACTATCACAGACGAAGGGAAATGTGTGAAGCATCAGTAAGTTTACTCCGTCCCAAATAAATAAATAAGTATAAAATAACTTAAAAAAAATTGCATATCAGGACTCTGACATGAGAAGGCCATCCGTTTAGCCGTGTGCAATTATTTTGAAGTTTCCACTTGAAAAAACATCAATAAATCCAGGCAGTAACACAATACCTCAGCTCTAAGCCAAAACGACTTACCCGGGGCTTTTTGGATAAGGTCACACCTGGGAGAATTTAAAACACAATAATCCCTCCCATATGAGCGAGTTGCAAGGGGATTTTAAAAACGAAACACCCAAAATGTACACTTTGAGATAGGATGGATGATAGCAATCAGTTCCCGAACGGTGATTTTATTGAACCATGATGGTCCAATTCTTCAGCACCGATGCCATTTCTATTTTAGTCGCCCCTTGTTTGGCCTCTTTTACTGAAGGCTGTATGCCATATTTGCGCAGACAGGTAGCTGAATGAAGTGTCAGCTAAAAGAATTTTTTTTTTTTTTTAGAACATATTATTTTACATCCTCCTGCTTTCTAACTTTTTGATATCCAGCTGGAAGAACTGCCACAACCCAGCCGCAATCCTCCAATTTTACTTTGGTATAACTGTAATCTGTCATTTGAAAACTAAACCAGGGCGCATTGTTTACTTTCAGAATAATTTTATACACTCAAGCAAAAAAAAAAAAAAAAAAAAAAAAAATCTCAACCCAGTTCCACCAAATTACAAAATTCACATTTCAACTTCAGGAATGAAAGACTGCACTACAAAAGGTAGCACTTTTTCAATTTCTGCAGGAATTCTGGATGCATTTTGTGTAGGTAAAGAGAGACTTTACCATATAAATTTACACTTCAACATACGTTCCTTGTTAACTTTAACTGTAATTAATATAAAACATTAACATCGTTCAGTCGTGTGCAGTAAAAAGAGAAGTGATTCCTTCAGCTAAGGCAACATTTCAACTTTAAACATTGTTCTGAGGCATGACTTTTGGTTATAAACATTTGAGTTCTGATTGCAAACTGCACACTTCAGTAAATAACACTACAAGTATGACTTTGCGATTAATTCTTCGGTGTGAATAAACAAAGCGCTAGCTTGCTCTGGCTACTTGGCAGGTGAAAGACTACCGTTAGCTTAGGTCAGGGGTCTTCAACCTGTGGCTCTGGAGTCACATGTGGCTCTGTAGACGCTCCACTGTGGCTCTTAGTGACTTGCTAATAAACTGGACAATGTCTTAAGATGTGAATACAATAAAAAAGAATCGCTTCAGCACTTTTTTCAGAGGCATCTTCGTGCATAACATTTCCACACACAAAAAATGACGTTTGTAGTGTAATGATTACTCTTCTCATAAAGTAATTTTTTTTTTTTGTCACTGTCACGCAAAACTATGTTCTTTCTCGACTTAATTTTACATAAAGCCAAACGTCCCATTGAAGGAAATGTTCGGTCTCAAGACAAACATGTAATTGTTGCTATGTAGTTTAAAAAGGCTAAGCAAACTTCTTGTATAGACGGCATAAAAACAAGCTATTTTTGTTTTAAAGAGTCATGTTGCGTTTGTGACTCTAAGCAAGTTGTAGAGGTGTAAAGGTTGCAGACTGTTGCTTTAGGTGAACAAATGTATTATTTTAGTTTGAACTCAATTCATTCTGGAGACCCCTTAAAACTTATTACAACCTAGTTTTACCATCCTAATATGTCTTTTATTCCTTACAGAGTACTGAAAATGTTTCAACGTGGACATATTTTCACTTATTCTCTAACAAAACCAGCTGTGGCACAATTTGTGAGCCAGACTTTGGGTAAAATCACCCAAACCCCGTTCCAGTAGCAGTTCTGGCATTTGTGAGGCTTTAACACCACGCCAGCCCATTTTTTTTTTTTTTTGGTATCTATTTTTAACTTTAAGCGATAAGACAATAGTGTAAGTTCAAAGTATATCTGCTTTTTATTTATCATGTTCACTTTCTCTGCACACACCGTTAGATAGGGATTAAACCCTGGTCCAAGTCTATCATTTTATCCTTCTTAAAAAAAACAAAACAAAAAACCAAACAAAAAAAAACACTCCTCCAGTAGTGTGTTGTTTTTATTTTATTCTTACCACTCTCTTTAAAACGAAGCAGAAGGCTCGAAGGGCAAAGACCCACCAGGCTGTCTCAGACAGTCAGCGGCGGGAGACGTTTGTTTATCAGATGAGGTTTGACGCCTTCCTGGAATGAAGAGGGTGGGGTCCCCTGAGGTAGCTCCATGCTTAGCTGGATAGTCAAATCAGTTAACAGGCTTTAGGCTGACTTGTTTTTTTTTTTCTCCACCATCACTTTAGCTGACAAGTTCTGTTTATCAGCATTAACATGCTCGTGGTGGACACGCGCGGCGACCTATCCCAGCCACGTAACGACGTTACTTAAAGGTCAAGAAGTAATGAGGATTTGCCTTTTACCTGTGTGCATTTACGTGTTCACGTAAACGATCTACATTAGAAATCGAACGATCTGCTTTTAAAACTTTCTTGATGAAAACCGTGAGGTTGATTGCTTGTGAGCCTTTTAGCAAGGGATCCATGTATCAGTGTCCTTAATTTCCCCTGGATAAATACCATTGAGCACATACCATAGAGATCCGCTGGGGCTTACGAAGGAACAAAGAAGCCCTGATTGAGTGGCCAATCAGCAGAGACACAAACAGAGCAGTGCTGAATAATTACAATACTTTCCTCCTATCATTACACCACATTGCACAGCCTCTATAGAACTCCTTATCAATGTGATTTCCTGAGGTAATGTATATATATTATTAAAAATAAATAAGCCAATTGGGTTATTTTGCCAATAAAGTGTAGGTTAAAATATGGACGGGGTTGAATTAAAAAAAAGCAGAGTTGGCTTTTAGGTTTGACTCAGCCTGCACTTGGACATCCTTCTCCAAATTCATGAATGTCACACCCAATTAGACACCCATGTTAAAAACTGAATTTTTAGCCTTATTCAGTTCCTCTGTGAGATATGCAGTTTTCCCTAAACTTTGATAGGAGAAATAATGCTGGTGAGTGTGCTGTCTGCTAAGACGAAAAGGAAAACCAAAACGTTAGAATGAAAGGATTTCTCACCATGAGTTCAGTGCAGTTTTTTGTGTCCTTACAGTTCCGGACAGATAAATCATCTATGTATTTCTTAAAAACGAGCACCATTGTTGGTTTTATTCCCCACACTGTCACATAAAATGGTGAAAAACATACCCCCGGTGTGGACCAAGCGATGTCAAAGGAGCAGTTTTTGAAGTCTCCATCATAATGACATGAAGGGATTGGAGTAATTGCGTGTTGTCAAGAAAGAGAGCAAACATTCCAGGAGAACTTCAGAAGGGAAACTGAAAAAGTGACATATTGCTCCGTCTTTCTAAAGACGGTTGGGGAGGTTTTACTGAGTGAGCGCCAGAGTTTCCAAGTATATCATACATGTGCAACACTGCTAAAATATTAACACAACACACTGTTGCAGCAATTACTCATTAGTAACATCCTATATAGTCATCCTAAACTAGGCAGGTGCTTCACTCACCTCAGCATGCTGAATTACTGAAATTGAAAATGGCAGCAGGCCCTACTTTTTGATCGTTTTGGATAATTATCGGACCACTTGAAATCCTAAAATTGTATCTTTTAATGTGAAAAATAAGACAGTTGTGTCTTATTTGTGTGGAAGTGTGCGGAATTTCCACACTTGAAATTCCACAGCCTCGACTCCAATGCGCAAGCATCATTCAAACTAGAAGAAAATCAAAGTGAAACTTTTATAAACACTTTCAGCTGTAAATGAGTTTGAGAAATTGGCTTCACATTACATGCTTAGTCCAACACCAAAGCATAGAGACTGATTCGGCAAACACTTCTAAAAGAATGAGTCGCTCTCTAAAGCTATGTGAAATTTAAGGTTTGTGCCGTGGTCGTAGTTGTGAAATTTAACCACGACTAAAGAAATTCCACAGTCTGCTTTTGGTGGAATTAAAACAACCTGGAAGTGATTGGGAATGACAGCAACTCGGTCACGGTGAGGGAGCCCAGGTAAAACCACAGAGAGGGGTTAGCAGATGCTCAAGGCACATGGTGCATTGAGGTCACCAAATTTCTGCAGTGTCAAAAAACTACAAATTTACACATTTCACGTGGCCGTCAGATTAGCTCTAAAGCAGTGCAAAGAGAACTTTGAGGAATTGGTTACTTTGGTTACATCACCAGGGCCATAGTGCAAAGCAGGGCAGCACCGGAGCAGTAGAGACGTGTTCTCCGTAATGCTTTTTTGTCTAGAAATTTAATGGAAAAACCTGGGTTTGTAAGAGCCAGGTGACTTGCATGACTTCATTGTGTCAGGTCTAGTCATGATGAGGGGGGCTGTAGGTCACGTAGTTCAAGTGACAGTATCTGTTGACGCTTCTGCATGTTAGGCTTGTTTGAACAGTTTCATGGTCCCAACTCTATGGGAACAGTTTAGAGACGGCCCCTTTCCTGCACCAGTGCGTAAAGCCGGGTCCATAAGGACATGGCTGAGTGAGTTCTGGTGTGAAAGAGATTTGTGCACAGGGTTCTGGCTTTAACCCAATATAATAGCATCAGTGTCTGACCTCACAAATGGGCTTCTGGACCAAAATGTATTGAATTCACTTCTACACTTTGTTGAATATCATCCCAACATTGAAGTTCTTGCACTTGCAAAGGGTCGGGGTCAACATTATATTGTTCCCCTACGAATGAAAATTATAATGACATGTTTTAATGTATTTGCAAACAATGGGCAAATGAAAACATCTGTCTATCTAAAAAAACAGTATATCTAAACGGGCAAAGCAGGAGACATAATGCAAAAAAGGGCAACTGTATTTGCAGCAAAATGTGCTGGTAAGTATTCACTATTCAGATAATTTATTTATAAAAACTCATCTATATCATTTATGTGCCCTTTTGCATAAAACCCCTATGAAACAAATCCATTTTTGTGGTTCTGACATGATAAAATGCAAACAAGTCAAGAGTTATGCTCTTTAAGCATTCTGTGTCATTCATTTAAACTTACATCTGGGATGCACTTTCTATTCTAACTCACGAAAAGCTGTCAGATGAATTAAACATTTCATGTTTTTTTTTTTTTTTCTTTTTTGTGAAACACTCAAAAAACAGAGCATTGGTCACTGGCTACATTCCTCACCCCATTATCATTCCCCAGACATGCTTTTACTGTACTTCTGACAGGACCAAACTGAGTAAAAAGCATTAGGATGACGGGTGGCATACCTTTTTACTGATAAGCAACTCCAGTGTATCTCGCTGTCAGTTACCTAAGCTGTGTGCTGCATAAAGTCAGATTTTTTCAAGGACAGAAATTCATTTTTTTTACCTCTTTCATAAATCATCACCGGTTTATTTTGCTGTATAATAACCAGAATGTGATACTGTCCAGATGTTTTTACCAAAACTGTTACCTTAGATATAAATTCAGTTTCGGTGTGAGTTCATCATTATTTAAAATGTACTTATTAGTTGAACAGGAACTTGTAAAAGAAAAAAAAAAAAAAAAAAAGTCAGATATTGAGGATGTTAAAGAATTGAACATGAAGTTGAGTCCGTTGCCTTAAAGCAAACCTTTTTAATGTTTATTTAAGGTAAAGTTATGAGGAGAAGATGGTGCTGTAGTCTAATATCCGAATGCCTGCTGACGACACGTTGGTGAGAGTGAGAAAATCTCCTTTTGGACATCTGGTAGTGTAGGAAATCTGAAGAGAAGGACTTGAAAATGAGTCAAAGACATTCAAAATCAGAATTGTTGTGTGATTGTAGATCCCGGTAAATTAAACAAAATCATGTATTTTTGAGAAAAAGAACAAATAAATATTGGATGTAAATTGCATTGCTTTTCAGATACAGCGTAGTAAATGAATTATTGTATGTACTTGGCAAGTGGACATTCATTTTGCATTGGAAATTTCCAGTACTTTACTCACTACCTGGCATTTTATACACTGAAGTCGCTAAAAGTGGACCAGACGTGATGTAACCAATTTTCCTCAGGTAATGCTACACAGATGTTGTATTTTGAGGCATCAGAAAACACATTAGTCCGCTCACAGGTTAGAATGACCGAGTCAAAGGTTAAGCCTAAATCCCAGTTAAATGGTTACACACACTCTCCAACCATCATAACTGAGTTTGAGCTATTTTGTTAGATTTTTATTTCTAAATTTAATTGGAAACCCACGTATGATTTTCTTTTAATTTAAATTTTTTGTCTACCAAGCAAAAGCCTCAGAAAATATATTTAGTTTGCAGATTTAACATAACAAAAATGAGGTATTAAACTTTTACAAACTACAAGCTAATGACTTATTTCAGATACTATTTACAGGTTGTAAATTGGAATTACAGGTTTTATTTTTTGCAGCTGCTGACTGGAGGGCATATCTGACAGATTTTCCATGAATTATCCCACTGCCTGACAAAAACAGTCAAGGCAGCCAGAAGGAAACCCTGAAGGACTGCTCCAATTTGCATTCGACTGTTTAAGAATGAGAACAGTGGGGTGCGTGTGAACGAATCAAGACGAGACGAAATTGCATTTTTAGGCGTCAGGGGGCATAACTGGAGGCATCAGGGATGAAGCGAATGCGGTGCCAGAAAGTTGCCGGAGCAACAAGCAGCCAGTCATTACAGCCAATCAGGAGCATTAGACACAGAGAGCCGGGCATTATCGACACCTAACTGGATTTGATAGGATAGGTTTAGATGAAAACACATGGTTTTAGGAAGCAACTGGATGTACGGGGCAAATAGATGCAAGATGTTGCAATAAATAGATATGCGAGGACAAACATATTGTTTGTCTGGGGTCTTCACATCCAAAGTGCTCTCATCAAGGAAATATCACTATAATATATATTAACCATTAATTCCAGTATCACAGATTATTTAGATTTCTGGTTGTCAGACACTGATTATTATTGTTTTATTTTAACAGTTAATGTAGTTAATTCTGTCTCCATCAGACTGGCTGGAGAGTTATCTATAAACAGAAATTGACAAGTCTTGCCATTGATTTTAAAAAGTTACATTTTGGTCCATTTGACTGCAATGCCTTCCTTCTTTGGTGTCTTAAACTGTCTTTCTTTCAACAATGTTGTTTTTTTCTTCTCAGTCTTCTTTAACGCCAACCTTTGTGGAGTGTATAACTATCCACTTAACAAATCGTCTCGTCTAAGCTGTGGATCTCAGCGGAGTTACCGTGGGCCTACTGCCCTTTCCTCTGATTAACTTTCTTCTATCAGTTTAGGTGTTCAGCCATGTCAGTCAGTAGTGCCATGCTCTCTGATTGGGTGATGGATGGATGGCTTTGAAACAATTGGTGGTTATAGATTGTTCTTTTTAACAAATGTTGGAAGCCATGTCTGTCTTCGCTCCACTTCACTAATACGTACAACTTTTTTGTTGGTCTATCACAAGCAAAGCTCTTAAATACTTTGAGGTTTGTGGTTTCAAAATGGCAAAATTTGACAAAGTTGAAGGACTGTGAATGCTTTTGCTTGGGATTGTACCGAATAACATTTTCTGTTGCTCCACTATGTATAAAGAGACTACTTCCTAATGAGCAGATACCTTGGGTAAAATGTCTTGCTTGCCATGTTTTATTTTTCAGTCCTCTTCCTGTCCGTTTTAACCAATGTTGACCGACTGATGTTTCACCAGGTGACGAAGATGCTTGCCGTGGTCGTCATCCTGTTCGCCCTGCTCTGGATGCCCTACCGGACCTTAGTGGTGGTCAACTCCTTCCTAGGCAAACCCTACCTGGACACCTGGTTCCTGCTCTTCTGCCGTCTCTGCATCTACCTAAACAGCGCCATCAATCCGGTGATCTACAACGCCATGTCGCAAAAGTTCCGCTCCGCCTTCAAGAAGCTGTGCCACTGCGGCCCCCAGCACATGGAGAAACCCGCGTCCTACAGCGTGGCTCTCACCTACAGTGTCATCAAGGAGACGTCCAACGGGGAAAGCCCGGACCACTTCACGACGGAAATGGACGAGCTGCACTCGCCGTGCGACCAGTGCATGCCTGCCGGAAAGATGCAATACGTGGTGGATGCCTCGCTCTCTGGCAGAGAAGTGAACGCCTGAGTAGAGACAACTTTTGCACCCAGAGTAGATATCAGATTCCAACTGAACGTATTGTTGAGTTTAGTCAGGTTTACGTTGAAGGCGCGCTGACATGTCCAGCTTGAGTTCTCTCTCTTGTACATATGTTGTTCGATGAAACCGAAGTCCATTTGCTGTCATGTTTTGTGGGCTTTGAATATTTTGCACACGGTAAATTAAGAGAACAATTTTGCGTAATCCCTTATAGAGGGTATATGCAGTTATGCTTAGTTATTCCAAGAAAGCTTCATATGAGATGACTACGGGGAAAAACGGAAGATTACTGATTAGAGGAGTTGATGCACACAGCAACTCTGTTTTATGATAATCCATCGATCTATTTTCTACAGCCGCTTCATATTTGGAGGGTGTTTATGGAGTACGGTGCCTACTATTTGTGATAAATAGGCAACAAAGCGATATTAAGAGAAACAGACATACACTCTTACCTACAGGCAATTCAAACTGCCCAATTACCCCATCATGCATGTTTTTGGGACGTGTGAGGAACTTGGAGGTAATCTACACAGGCACAGGGAGAACAAGCTAATTCTGCACCAAAAAGACCCCAGCTGCAATTTGAACTGAGGAACTCCTTGCTGCGAACCACTGGGCAGCAGTGCAACGCTCTTCTGTAAAAAACAGTCAAAATTTGCCTTTGAAATAGATATTTAGAGAATCCACTGGCAAAATTTTGCAATGATATGACCAGTTTGGTTAAAGCTGGTCACCTCTTTACCCTATCCTGCCATTCATCTTACAGGTGGATGAATGGATAGATGACTATGGTCGCTATAGAGGTGATTGTATGGGACTGGGGACCTTTGCATGCCATGTTTCAACCTTATAAACAATCATAGTTTTCAGTCGTACTGCTACAACAAAAATCTTATTTCCTCCGCCCAATGTGTGACAGATAAAACAGTGGGAACATTTACAGATTCTAATACTGAGCACACAGGGGAGGAATTACCAACTATAGAATCAGAAATTTACTGGTTCCAAAAGATCATTTGCTTTAAATAATCTCTTCCAAATGGCCTCCAAATTATCATTAGGCTCCAGTTATTGCTTTTTGGAACCCTGAAAAGTTTGTCTTTAGTTTCTTTGATCCCCCTGTGGAGTTACATTCAGTATTAATCCCCACAGTATGGGAGTAGTTTGTTCAGACCAATGGAGTAGTTTGCACAGATAAGTCAGGGGGTGTGTGGCTTATTTAACAAGAAGCAAAGATTTAAACCACTACATTGTTGGGAATCTCGTCTAAGCCTCTGAACATCTTAATACACCCCTGAAAGAGTGTTGCTCAAGGCACTTATGCATTCACTTCCCTTTTCTGGGTATACAGTCTAATGTTTGACCTTAGGCAAACGTCATTTACACACTCTGCACGTTTGATGCACAAAGCCGGGGGAAGCAGCACTGCCACCAAGTCTGCCTTGCAGATTTTTTTTTTTTTTGGTAACTGAAGGAAAAAAAAAATTCCAATAGATGCATTATTCACTGAGCTAATGAGAAAGAAACTCTGGAGCTAAAAGGTGGTGTGAGGGATGATGTTTTATTTGACACAGAATCAGAGACGCAGATGTTGCGTTTTAACTGCCTCACATGAGAATGTAATGCCGAACCTTTCGAGACATTTTCATCAAGATTAAAATTTTGGTGTCTTGAAACAAATTAGCTTTGGTAGAATTTTGAAATGTAATTAATACTTCAGCTGGTTGAAAGCAATTAACATTTTTTTCTCTCCCCGTGTTAAACACAGAGGATTTAGTCCACTGACGTTCCAGTTAAATGTTTTGTCCATTTAGCTGAGGTTGCTTTATTTCAACCAGTTAGAACCGCGTCAAACGGGAAAAAAAATACAACCCCAGGGAAAAGTTCACAAGCATTCATCATTGGTATAAAATTATAATCAAATTTAAGGCTTTGGAGGATGTGTTAGACTTGTTCTTGTTCAAGAATGATCACATAATATAAATAAATACAGTTGGCAGCACAAATGTACATTTTTGTGGCTTCTTCAAATCCACAACAAGACAAAATTGTACATAAACATGTAAACAGAAAAATAAATCCCTTAAAGATACTCAATAAAATAATTAAAAACAGAACCGTTGGCGTAAGACTTTTCACAAACAGAAATGCAGACGCATTGGATCCCAGCACCTCCATTGCATTTCAGCAGCTCATCTGAACAGTCCTGGCTCAGAATCCATACAGTGCGATTTTAATAATCCAATTCAAGGCAACTTTCATCAGGAGAAAAGTCTTTGTGACCGTCTTTAGGTGAAAAGGCTTTAGAGTTATTTTGCTAGAGAGCAAGTCTACAAAGCCGCCGATGCATTTTCAAGATAGATGCTACGATGTTTGAGGAATTTAAATGTGTCGATGAAGCTCCTGTATCTGCAACATCAAAGTTTTAAACATGTCAGACAGCGAAAGCTGCTGTTATCTTTTTCAATAGAAGCAGCCTGCTGACAGACCAATTACAGTGGTTCCTTGGTTGAACGATGCTTTTTTACACCGTTTCTAAGTTGTCAGTGCGAGTATGAACTGAATGAGGGAGGCGTCCAGGTTCAGTTCTGTCAAGGACAAAATAACCTGGCAAATAACCCCGTTAGTCATTTCTTTGATTGGTGTAAAACAAATAGTGGCTAATATGGCGGATAGTAAATCTAACTAAATGAAGAAAAGACATAAACATGCAACCACTGGAGAATATACGACGCAGCGTTACAAGGCAAATTGAACAATAGCTGCCGGATATGTTTGCTTGGGTCAGATCTTTAACAGTAAGAAAATATTTTGTACTCCCGACCCCATTAAGGGACGAAGGGTGAACAGAAAATGGATGGATGGATGGAAAATATTTTGTATGTTTTTATAATTTCTGGCTCAACAGAATTCAAGTAATGTGTTTTTTCTCAAGCTTTTAAAAACTAAATGAAATGTCAAAAACAGTAATAGGTACCAAATGTTTCTCTTAGTTTTGACATCAAGTCTAAAAAGTTCGTACTGTGACAACTTCATGTCAGAGTCATACATTCTTACCAAAACATTTAGTTCAATTAATTTTTTGTTCATTTGAGGATAAAAAGAAAATGCTCGAAGCATCCTTAAAGGACAAAAATTGATATCGTTTGTAAACTTTTCACAAGTGAAATCCAAGTTTCTGATTCAATACTCATATCTTGAAGTCACTATCATACAAACGTTCTTGTCATTGCGTTTCATTTTGCAACCGATTTTCTACTGGGATTCGACTGGGGTTGCAGAATTCGTCCCTCTTTGCGATTCCTGCTCCCCCACCTGAAGCCATGTAACCTAAATTAATCCAAACGTACACCGGCGTGACATTTTAATTTCGCTTCCGGAGGCAGAATGCAGATGTCGAATAACGTGACCTTTAACGATGTACTCGGCAGAGGAAGAGGCGGACGCATTTAGACACTCACTTAAACGTGCTTTGTCAATTTAGAAACACCTGAAATGCTAATGATTCCTGCAGGGAGTTGCTCGATTAGTCCTCCGACGTGACAGACACGCCGAGCGAAGCCTCAGCGTTGCTTTGGTTGCCATCAAGTGGACCGCCATGTGGGGAGCTTGCGTGCGTCAGCGAGCTACAGTGAGGGAGAAACGTGTTTCTACTGCTGCCGCAGTAAGTCGCTTTCTGCAGTTTCATTTGGCAGAATGCAGCGCTTTTCTTTGAGATATTTGTTCCAGGAGTCTCCACAAACCAACGATGGGACATGTAGCAGCAAGATGGCTTGATGAAACCCATGTGCCTGCATGTAGAGGAGGAATTTCACGGTATCTCTGAACTTCTGTTTTGTGTGTAGGCGAGTTGAATACTATGATGATTTGAATACTTTTGTTAAAATGATCACTATGTTGTGTCAGTATAATCTGAGACAGACAATGTGTGAAAAGATCAATCTCCTCCACGTCCTCCCTAAGCTACTATTGCCGTCTGAAGAAACGCATCGCTCCCTGTCAAAAACAACCAATCAGAGCCAGGAGGAGGGTCTTAACGCTGCAGTCATGCTTGTGTACGTCCACTCAATGTGATAATGACAGAGAAACAACTTACCCTTACAGGAAAACTGTTTATGTGCAGCCATTGGTGGCCGTGCTAACTAGCCTTAGCATTCATGGCAAAATGCGTTATGGTGAGACCCTCCTCTTGGCTCTGATTGGTTGTTTCTGAGAGAGCAGGGTATTTCTGCTGTTGGCACTGGGATATAAAAAACTGTTTTTTTCTTTTCATAACAATTACAGATTGCAGCTTTAAGGAGGGATTTTGGAATCTCTCTGAACTTGAAAAGATGCTTGACAAAAACAACCCTGGGTCAAATATGGATCATCTAACCCAGGGTTGGGTTAGATGCAGCCCATTCAGCAGGGTTGCAGAATGGGCTTAACTTAGCTGAATGGGTTCAAATGAAAGAAATTTCAGCTTTTTCTTCATGTGGATGAACTGTGGTGAAGTCAGACGAGGTCGTTGCGTCACGCGGTAACTCTACAAAACTGGCTCACAATTTTTTGACTCCATGTATGTTTAAAACAGCCCACTTTCTCTCACAACAACATAAACGTATGAAGTAATGGTGAGAAACTTTGCAGTTTCTGCGTGTGACCTGTCTCCAAGAGAGACCGGCTACTGAAAGGGACACACTTTAAAATGAACAGTGGTGTTTTTTCGCTTTTCTGTTTGTCTATGTTGTAAAGTTATTTGAAAACTTTTGTGCCGTGCAATGTGAACTTCATGGAGTATTGTACTTTTAAATGTGCCTGAAAAGAAAAGGCAAAAAAAAAAAAAAAAACCCTGTTTTGATCATTTCTTTAAAACTGTCTCAGTGCAGTGGGTGAAAGCTAAATGCTAAGGTAGAATAGATGAGAATATTCGGAAACAAAAAGCTGTTTCAAGTCTGTGGTTTGTAAAGTACCGCACAGGTTCATGCACATTTCGCTTCCTGTTCGTTATTACTATTATTATTATTTTCCTTACTTTGGACAGATAGCAAACCGCTGTGATTGGAGATATTTTGTGTTCTGCTTGCAGGTTGCTGCAAAAAAACACACGACTTGCAACACGGGCACACACACATGCACACGCACACACTACGTGGTAAAATCCAGTGACTTTTTGCACGTTTGTAGTTTCCCTTTGCTGCTTCATGGATTGTTTGAATATTTTGTATTGTTTATATGTCAACAATAAACAACAATACATCAGGCCGTGGACGGTGTACGAGTGTTACATCCTCAGAGTTTCTCGCAACATTTCAGCTCTCCACACCTACACCCACTTCTAAGTCATTACCGGCAGTCGGTTCAGCCGCTGAATCATCCGAGAGTCCGCCATGAATCAGCCGCAGAGCTACTCCAGGCGAGGACCGGCTGGCGGGGAGCATCAATCACTACGGCTGATGGCTTCACTTTGGAGTCACTCAGCATGTGGTGGCCTGACTCCAAACAAATTCATCTTCTTAAAGCTTTGGATGGGCCTCCTGAAAAGGCAAACGCTGTTGACGAGCGCGCGTCACTTATTTTGAGCCGGGTTCTGTCAGCACACAGAGGACAGTAATTGTTTTTAAAATCACTAATTATGCTAAGGAAAATACATTTTGAATATGGGATTTCAGGCTTTGTTCACGTTTAGGCTCACAACACATCAAAAAAGGGCACAAAACTCACGTTGCTCTAAAGTAGTGGTGCACAAGTGCGGTACTTGTTAGAACGTACGCTTATTATGCAAAAAAAAAAACATGGTAACCTGGATTAGATAGTGATCAAATGATGTATTCAATAGTACTGAATGCTTCCAGATGTGATGCCTGAGCACGTTTTATCTAGGGCAGCATATCTTCGTATACCACTGGAAACCAAAGCACTTAAAAAAACCATGCCGATATTTTTTAGCAATAAAAATGGAAAATGTGTGGAAAATAAGCCATTTCAAAAATCTTCTGATTGTTGGCACTGAGCCATTACTTTTTTTTTTTATTTAAAGATTTTTTGAGGCTCTAGTGGCCTTTATTTGAAAGTAGCTTGACAGGAAATTAGGGATTGAGAGAGGGAGAAGACA
>CAEGAE010081322.1:0-57346 GCA_903067095.1 Girardinus metallicus | reverse complement strand
CCACTCCCACGGCAGCAGAGGAATGAACGCCAACATGCGAGGTTTGTCGCTGCGGCGCAGAGAAGTTCGTGGAAACGCGATAATCCCCTGAACTGGTTTTGCTCCTTCCAGGAGTTTTCCTCCACGTTCTGGCCGACACTCTGGGCAGCGTTGGCGTCATCATCTCAACCGTCCTCATCCGGCAGTTCGGCTGGCTGATCGCCGATCCGATTTGCTCGCTCTTCATCGCCACGCTCATTTTTCTGAGCGTCATCCCACTGCTGAAGGACGCCTGCGAGGTTCTCCTCCTGCGGACTCCTCCGGAACAAGAGAAGGAGCTGAACAGCGCGCTGGAGAAGGTGAAGAGGCCCAGAGCCTCACCGCTTAAACCAAAGTTTAAGATTATAGCAACAAACTGAGAGTTTCCACATCAGCTCAGCTGAAAGAAGAAACTGGAGTCAATTAAAAATGTTAAGTAACAAGCTAGCTGTGCTAACCCCAATGCACTAGTCAGAACCATTAGCTCTGCTAACGCTAAAGCATTAAACATTGAAAGCTAACAAACAAGTCCTATACCAACATGGTATTTAGGGTAAGCTAAAGCTAAAGTGCTACATCAATGTGGTATTTAGCAGAAGCTAATGGTAAAGCATGATACCAAAGCGGTATTTAGAATAAGCTAACGCTGAAGTGTTGTGTCGACGTGGTATTTAGCAGAAGCTAACAAAAAAGTGCTACACTAACATTTTATTTAGTGGAAGCTAATGCGATACTAGCATGTTATTTGCTGTAAACCAACCGGAATGTGAATTACCAAAAGCTAACGCTTAAGCACTATATCAACGTGGTATTTAGCAGGAGCTAGCAAAAAATGTGCTACACTAACATTGTATTTAGTGGAAGCTAATTCTGTATTAACGTTATTTGCCATAAACTAAAGTTACAGCGTGATATTAAAATGGTATTTAGCAAAAGCTAAACCTAAAGCGCTACGCCAGCATGTTAAGTGGAGGCTGAGGCTAAAGTGTTTTACTGACATAGCATTAAGCAGAAAGTAGCTCTAAATGCTAAACCAACGTCATATTTAGAAGAAGCTAATGCTAGAACACTTTACCAACATGGTAGTTAGCATGACTTCTTGAATTATTTTCAGATTGAGAAGATTGAAGGAGTTCTGTCGTACAGAGACTCTCACTTCTGGAGGCATTCGGCCAACGTGATCGCCGGGACCGTCCACCTGCAGGTCATGTCAGACGTGGTGGAACAGCGGATCATCCAGCAGGTCGGCTCAAACCAGTTTCCTACCACAGCTTCAATTATTATCACAGATTATATTGTGATTATCTGACTGTGGCGTCTCTGCGTCTCCAGGTGACGGCCATCTTGAAAGACGCCGGGGTGAACAATCTGTCGGTCCAGGTGGAAAAGGAGGCGTACTTCCAGCACATGTCTGGACTCAGCACCGGCTTTCAGGACGTTCTGGCAATGACGCAGCAGATGGCGTCCATGAAATACCCGAACGACGGGACTCTCATCTTGTAGCTCCGCCTAAAGACTCAAAGAAAAACCCTACAGATGTACAGTTTGTGTAATAAATCTGAATATGATGGTTTCATATTCTGGTTCTGACGATTCCTGCACGTTTTATTTCAAAATGTGACAACAAACAATCTTATTTAATGACATTCTTGGGTTTATTTAAGCGATGAGCATTAATCTAATGCATATAAGTGTGAAGGAAAACACCGTCTGACACCCTGTGGTGCATCAGTGCAGAGAGAAAGCCTGATATATCTGACATGTTGCCCCATTCAAAACTGAATTTCTTTAATCCACATGTTCCGGCTGACATGTAGGAGTCAACAACGCTTCGGGTTGTCTGTGCAAAAATAAAAAGTGAGGAAAGTGGAGGGTTCATGCGTCCTACTGCAGGTATTTCTACTCGATCTCGTTGGAGCTTCCCACGGCGACGCCGACCTCCGTCTCTGCAGGAAGACAAGGAGGAGTCAGGGATATAATCTCAGATTATTTAATGTAATTCAGAGAGCGAGGGTCACCTGGGCAAGGACCGCTGTCCAACATGATGTCATCGATGGCGATGTCGCTCCTGACTGAAGAACCGCGGGTCGCTTCAAACACAATCTGCAAGAAAAACACAATTAAATCCTTTCTAAAGTAAAGCATAAAACTAAACTTTTACTTTAATCCAACTTTAAATAATACAAGTAATTTAGATATATCTTAGCTAAAATGAGCTTATTTTGGTTAATTAAATAAACACCGCTAAAGCTACTTTACACTGAATTAACATGAGACTAAAAAAACTAAACCAGCGATTTCAAACTGAGGAAAATGGAATCTAATATAGTAAAACAGTAAGATATGCAGTGATTATATAAATTAAATAAAACAAGCTTTGACAGTAGTTTAATACACTAAATTATAATAAATTAAGCCATGCGAACATAATTTATATAGACCGAACCTAAAAATAACTCAACAAAAACATGCTAAATCAATCTGAACTGAACTAATTTAGAATAAAATAAACTAAGCCAAGTTCAATCAAGCCTTTTGAAAATGATTTGATATTTAATATAAATTAAATGATCTAAACTAATTTAAGGCAAGTTTAACTGGGTTGAGGTAATGTTAGACTTAAGCTAAAATCCGCTAAGATTTTTGAAATGTAACTAAATCAAATGAAAAATGTTAGACATAAGCCAAGGGATATGCTAAGATTAACTAGACTAACATTTGCTAAAGAGAAAATTTAGATAAAATAAGTCAAACTGTGAGCTAAGGTAAACTTCACTATGCTAACAGTAATAACGTGAAAACTAAAGAAGTTTAACTTCTTTTTGTAAACTAAGCTAAGTTAAACTTAGCTACGCTAACGGAATTTGAATGAGAATTAATTAAAGAAGCTAAATTTAACTAAAACAAGGTATGTCATGCTAAGAAAAATTAAGTTAAGATCATCCAAGAAAAGCTAAGATCTGCTAAAATAATACATTAAGCTAGCCTTACAAAGATGAGTACGGCTAAGCTAAGTCAACAGGCTAATTTCAGTTAAGATAAAATAAGGAATTAAATCAAGACAAGCTTTTTAAACATGGTTAGCTAATGTAAACTGGCATTAGAACAAGCTAGACTTAAGTTAACTAAAAGCTAAGGTAGGATATTTTAGCTTAAGCTAACATGGACAGAAAATGAAGTTAGGGACGATTCATGACTTTTCTGGATTTTGTCGAGTTTTAAAAAAGGCAGATTTTCTTTTCATTTGTTCTCTTTCTTTTTCCAACTGCTTGACAATTTTAAGGCTCTGGATGCAACACGGAGCCATTTACGGCTGATGTTTGGCTTCACTTGCATGTTTATAGGAGAAGTGATGATGGATAAATGGGAGTAAGAATCCAAAATTATCTCCTTATCTGGGTTAATGTCATGGCAGCAGCTCAAATGTGTTCATCGTTGTTTTCTAGTTTCACCATCTTTCATTCTGTTTGTTTGGATTCTTCTACAGAAGAGCTGATGATATAGAAGAGAAAGTGACTGCAGGCCCCAAATGTTTCCACTAATTCAACCTGAAAACTTTAACATGCATATAGATGTAAATAATATATATTTATTTTATTTTAATTGGCTCAGTAAATCAACAAAAAGAGGATTTATTTCTCTCACCTGATGGTGACTCTGGCTCTGGTATTCCACTTGGGCTCTTAGCCAGGCGATGCTTTGCTCGCCACTCCGTTGCCATAGCAACACTTCCTCCCCATCCTTGTCGGCGAGCACCCGGAGCTTCCCGGTTCCCGACCCGTACATGTGGTAGAAGAACCGGAGACACTGAGGGCCCCGGGTTCCCCGGACAGGACGGGAGCGCAGCCGCGCGCTCTGACCCGGCAGCATGGGCGACGCCTCGATGTACATGTAGTACCCTGTCGCAGGCAGAGGGGGCGCTGTCTGAGGGATACCGCTGCCGCAACAGGAAACAGGAAGTGGTGGGGGGTGACCTCACCGAGTCCTGTGGTGTGGTCCCCTCTGGGGCCCGTGTAGGAAGTGGGAGTGGGGCCCCTCCTCTGGTGCCAGGCGGCAGCATCCCTGTGTTTGTCCTGGGAGTATCCGCAGAGTCCGGCCTCGAAGTCACAGTGTCCAGGCAGCGGCGCGGACAGGAAGCCTGAGACAGGAGAAACCACGTGATTGGTTCAACCCCGAGAAAGAATCTACCAGCTGCTGGCAGGGAATAAAACAATCGACTGAGACACGACACTGTTTACCTGGAAAAAACTATTAACTTAAAAAATGTATAGTAAACAAAACATTTAAGAAAATTAACTGTTTACCCAAATAAAAGATTTAAAGGTACATTTAAAAATTATAAAGAAGAAAAAAATAAAAACTAACTTTTTACCTGAAAGATAGCTAAAAAATAAAAGTTAAAAAAAAGACAAAAAAAAAACTGCATGAAAAAAATAAAAGTAAAAAAATAAATAAGAACTTGTAATAAATAATAATAACTGTTTGCCTGAAAACAACCCAAGTTAACAAAGAACTAATTAAATATACAAAATTTAAAAATTAGCATTTAAATTTTAAAATGAACATGTGTATGTCCTTAAACCCGCTGTGGTTACCGGCCGTCAGCTCGCAGTCTCCCAGGCTCAGGCTGATGTCGTCCAGCGCCACGGAGCCGCAGTCCCAGAAACTCCTGCAGGTGCTGACAAACGCCATCTGAAGAAGACAAACAGGAAGTGAGGCGCTTCTCCCTCTAACTACTGACCAATCAGTGATCGGCTCTATGTCAGTGGCCTGGTGGGAGCTTTTAGCTTAGCGGAAAGATATGAAGCAAAAATGTAAAGATGGCTGAATAAATACGGCTGTTGGTTCTCTAGTGGAACTTATTCAGGTAACATTGGCTTTGATTTACTTATCAAAGTTCAAACACATTTTTAAATTTCTGGATTCAAACTATAAAGAGAATGGATGGAAACTTTGGAACATGTATTTTTCCAAACTTTCATTTTAATGTATTTCTCCAGAAATTCTGTAAATTTTTTCCATCTGTTTTATTTTTTCTCACTTTTATTGTTTTCCCAACTTTAATCCAAAGTGCCTGTGCATTTTTTCTCTCGTGTTATTATTTCCTTTTACTCTGTTCATTCCTCTGTAAAAGCCAGGACTCATTTTCCCGTGGTTTCTCCCTCCCTCCAGTCTCTCTCTCTGTTCATTATCGTGTTTATTCTTCCACATGCGGTTCCCTCATGTCTCCCTCTGACCTTGGCCGGCCCCGACGTCTGGAAGGTCACGTCTGCTGAGATCCAGATTCCCCTGGATTTTTCCGCCTGGGTCCAGATCTTCTCCTGCCGGCCTCCCGGCTGCAGCAGGTAAACCACCAGTGCCTGCTCCGTCTGGTTGAAACCTGCCACAGTTTTTATTCAGAAAAACCCAAGATTCCTGCAAACCGTTCACACCAGAGTGACTTCACAGCCGGAGTCGGATCACCTCTCAGAGAGAAGTAGAACCTGAGGCAGAACCTGGTGTTCCCCGGCAGGACGGGACTGATCACCCTGCTAACGTAGCCGGAGCGCGGGCCCAGCCGGGAGTGAGCCAACAGGAAGGATCCTGGTGGGAGAAGATGGGATTTATTTCCCTGTGAAAGTCTGTTTTCAACTACCGAACGCCGGGATTTCATAAGAACTGTGTTGGTTTTTAGCAAAGCTAAGAAAGTATTTGTTTATATTCCTCTCTGACAAAACTCCTAAGGAAGATTTAACTGAAGGAATGAAGTGTGAAACTGGTGGGCACACTTCTGCTAATCTGCTAACAGCGAAACTACATTTAGCTTAGCATTTTTGCTAACTTTTAAAATTTTTATATGCAATTATCTTCCCCTAAATTAAGATAAGTGCAATTATTTTTGTACATTTTCAGTTGAATAAAGTTTTGGTTATTGACTGCTAAGACTTCTTCGATATTCATGCTCTTATTCTGAAGTTGATGGAGATTGTTAACGCAGCAGTTCCATCTCCTCTCTTGCTTATTCTCTCTCTTTCTCCCCCTCCGATTTTATTAAAACCAACAGTAGAGAAGAAGATAAAAACATAAATCAATACCTAAGGTCTTTACAGAACATGGGCGTCAACATGGTTGAAGCTTTTAGCATTAACTCTCACTAGATGCCATGTCGATATAGCGATTTATCATTAGCTTCCACTAAATAACATGTTAATAAAACAGTCTAACATTAGCTTCCACTAAATACATTAATATAGCTTTTAGCATTAACTCTCACTAGATGACATGTCAATATAGCGGTTTAGCATTAGCTTCCACTAAATACAACGTTAATATAGCTTTTAGCATTAACTCTCACTAGATGACATGTCAATATAGCGGTTTAGCATTAGCTTCCACTAAATACAACGTTAATATAGCTTTTAGCATTAACTCTCACTAGATGACATGTCAATATAGCGGTTTAGCATTAGCTTTCATTAAATAACATGTCAATATAGCACCTTATCATTAGCTTCCACTAAATACCTGATGAAATAGGTCTTTAGCATTAAAGAAACTAATATTTCTGATTAGTTAGTGTTGCCCACCACTGCACAGTATTTCATTTTTAATTCAATTTCAATTTAATAAACATATTTTTTCATCCATGTTGTGCTAAATCTGAAAGTTTTGGTGCAATATCTCATTAAGTCGTGTTTGCAGTTTTCTCTCACCTGCTCCAGTGGTGTGGTCTCCATTCCTGAATATGTTGGGTTTCACCGACACTCTTCTCCAAGACGATGCGACGCTCCGGTCCTGGGTGTAGAGGCAGAGACCAGATTCAAAATCACAGTTGGCGATGGACGGATCGAAGGTTGGCTCTGTGGAAGTAATGCCAGGGATCAGCATGTTTGGCAGAAATGATTTCTGCGGCTCTCCCGGTTTCTTGTTGGCTTGTTGGGATTCATGATGAAGACAACAGAAGTCCACAGCTCACCTGTGTCTTTGTTACAAAACACCGGGGAAAAGGAAATGTCGTCCAGAGCAACATGTCCGCCTCTCGGGCTGTTAAAGCCCACTTCAAAAACCACCTGGAGGCCATAGAGACAAACAGAAACCCATAAATACAGCTCTTCCACAAATCTGAAAAATATTGCAAGTTTCCTGTGTGCATATTTTACGTATTCATTGCAACCAGAGCAGAAGGAAATGTGGATTTACTCTAAAAAATGAAGAGAGTGAGATAACCTCTGTCTCTGCTCTTCAGTCCTGTTAGCAGTGGACACAACCAGAGACTCTTCATGGACAGAGGAGTGTCTGGTTGAGGAAAATCAGAGTTTTATCTTTGGTTTTTGTGGCTGTGGCAGGATGAGAATCAGCTCCAGTCGTTTGGTATTGGTATCTGTCTCCAGTGGAAGAGTTCAGGTACCTCGTGCTTCCTTTCCACTGAGTGTTACAGCACGGGTTGGTGCCGAACCACAGAGTCCAATCGCCAGTTGGACTGAAAACAAATGTGACGCACGCAGGGGCATTTTTCTGTCGAACACTCAATGGGCCGTGTTGCGAGACGCCAGCAGGTTTACCCAAACTGCACCGCTGCTGTCCTATGGATGTACAACTAACGGGGGTCAGTATGCTAACTGATGGAAAATGTTCCCGCCACCAGTTGGACTCGTACTGAGCCCAAACGCCTCACATGGCGTCACAGCAGTGTATGCGTTTGTCACCGCGCCACCAAATAAAGTTCAACATAGCTGTGATTTCCTGACCTGCACTGGGTATGGAGCCTTCATGTCCACCTGCACAGGTATCCACTCTCCCGGTGGGCTGACAAAGTCGACCCGGTTGTCGGGCTCGGCTTTCCACAGCTCCTGGTACTGACCCAGGCGGTCCCGGGTGAAAACGGTGAACATGTTCCCTCTTTCCTCGCTCCGCTGGTACTGAAAGCTCAGGCAGCCGGACATCGGCATCGTCGTCATGGGAGAGACCAGCTTGGCGACCTCTTTGAACGTCTTGGCGTAGCTGGAGTCGACGTACATGAAGTGACCTGAGGAAGACGAGCAAACCTGGAGGAAGATTTCTCTGAACCGCGGCGACGGCGTCAGCAGCAGCATCCTGCGGCTTCAGGGTGTAGCGGTTAGCTAAACGACCATAATCCAATCCTGATTACAGGTTTCCAGCTGCGAAGTCCCATAATCTGCTGGTTTGTTTCTCTCAGTCTAAATATAAACTGTGAATGCTGAGTCATGCTTTTTGTTTCACAGACACACACAGTGCCGCTGACAGGGTCGAAAACGTACAGAGAGCAACAATTAACTGTTTTATTTTATTTATTTTAACAGACTGTACGGGTGTCAATTAGTAATCGATTATTCCGATGATTAATCGATTAATCAATAGTGCAGATTATCCATCGGTTTAGTCAAATTAGCCTCCAATTAATTAGCTTTAGGCGAAGGCTAATTGAGTAGTCTTCAACTAATTGATTAATCGTTTAATCGAAGGCTTCATTCAACCACTGAAGCCTTTTTCACACCATGTTACAAATATATGTATATAAAAAATACAAATGAACAAATAATTCAATCCCTTTTTAAATAGGAAATCAACATTTTTAGCCTAAAAGGCAATAATATAACTCAAAGGATGCATCTGCAGCAAATAAATACTTCTAATGTGAAAAATTCATATCTTTCTGCTTCATCTGGCTGATCTGTTGATTGTTGTTTGGATTAGTTGATTAATAACTGGATAGAATTTGAAGTTAAAACTAGATGACTTGATAAGTTTTGGGTACAAAATAAATATTTTTTTTATCTTAAATGTAAAATGTAAATATATTTATAAAATTTTTGGCTTAATTGCTGCTTTGATTATGTTGTTCTTTCAGCAAATGGCCTTTTTTAGAGACTGTACCCTCCAGCTATCGATTAATCAATTACTAAATTAGTTGATGATTATTTCAACGTTCGATTAATCACGATTAATCATTTCAGTGTTACTGTCAGTACAGAATTGAAAGCAGGAATCTCCGCCTCACCTGTCTTGTTGTGGTATGTGTGATCGTCCGGCATGCCGTTGTGAACCAGGTGGACTCCGCCGCCGCCAACATACCAGTTCACGTTTACGTTCCACTGGTTGTTGTAGCCGCACAGGTGAGGCTCCTCAAAGTCACAGTCTGGAGACACAAGAACCCAAATTCACCTGCAGTTTGGACAAAAACTAAACCAAAACCATCCGGTAACAACAACGACGTGAAGATGAAACTCTAGCTGCCTGTTAACCTGGGAAGAGTTGGTTAAGGCAACATTTATGCACTAGAATCTAAAAAATATTGAAAATTTAAACTCAGTGAACACATAATTTGTTTCACCTGCTTATTTCTGTTAAATTTCATAAGATAAATGCAGTTTATTATAACAAAAAAAACCACAGTTTGTAACTTGTCTAATCTGGTCGTATTACTGCCTAAACTTCATGGAGAAATCAGAGCGATTTGCTAAAGAAGCTGGTTGTTCACAGAGTCCAGTATTTAAGCAACGTATCAGAAAATTTAGTGGAAGGGAAAACTGTGGTATGATTCGTTAGCAGAGGCAGGTAGAGTACCCAAAAAGCGAGAGAAAATCTTTCAGATTTTTAGGACATTTTTGACTTTTCAAATTCAGAAATTTCAATTTTTTCTACAAAATATATAAGAAAAGATTAATCTGAAAATGTATTTTTTTTTTTTTCCTAGCAAATTTTTGATTTTTTAGAAAATGTCTATTTAAATATCTGAGTGTTTTTTATGCGTGTTTTTTTTTTTTTACTTGTCAAGGTCAGATATTTCCTTGTTTTTTCTCTACAATATTTCTGAAATCACTTTCTACATTTCTGATGATTTTTTCTAGCAAAATTTTGAATTTTCAAACTCAGAAATGTTTTTTCTAGATTTATGAGGTTAATCTGAAAATTTCAGATTTTTTATTTTTTTACAAATTTTCGACATTTAATACTCATAAACTTCCAAGTTTTTTGATTATAATTCTGAGATTAATCTGAAAATTTATGATTTTTTTTCTAACAATTTCTCAGCTTTTCATACTCCGACATTTACAAGTGTTTTTATAGAAAACATGTGAGATTAATCTCAAAATTATGCATTTTTCTAGCAAATCTTTGACTTTTCAAACTAGGAATGTTCCAAGCTTTTCTGCATAATTTCTGGAATGAATCTCAAAATTTCAAAGTCTTTTGGCAGCAATGTACTCCCTTTTTTTCCATTTACAATGCTGTAAACATAAGGGTTCACCCTGTTGCTTCTTTTGTTTTGTTTTGTTGTGTTTTTTTAAGTGCTGGAGCTGCAGAAACGAGCAGCAGATGTTGTCCATCAGGATGTGTTGTTTTCCTTCTGATCTGAGCGGAGATGTGAGAGTCGAACAGCAGAAGTGCAGTCACCCACCCAGGCAGTATCCGGGGGTGATGTGGATCTCAAAGATGGCCACGCTGCTCCCTGCGCTCGCTCCAGCCCCACCTTGGATCACAATCTGCTCACAACGGGACGGGAACACCCAGAGAAGTGAAAGCAGCAGGTTTAACGTAAATTAGCACTAATTGAAAACATGCAGAGTTTTTCTCGATGCTATGACAGAGCGGCGTTAGAAGGCCGAGGCGGCGCAGGACTCTGCCGCTGTGTTTATGTGATGAGGGGCCCACACATGGCGGAGGCCTGGCACCTCATCATCGTGGTCCCGGTCCAGTCCGCCGGGATCTGCCTCGGCTCACAGCGTAAACACCAGCTCAGTGTTTACGCTACGATAAAAGCTCTGAGTATCGGACTAATTTTAGACCGACGTGGGGAACCGGGCTGCAGGAGGTTCTGCTGCAGCAGCAGAGAGTTCTGATTTTATTCATCAATAATGATCCAATAAGTCGACATTACTGAAAACAATCAATAAGATGGAAATTTACAATAAATCAACAATTGATTGGTTTTATGATCAATATGGATGTTTTATTTTAATGTTGGCTGTATTGTTGGATGTTTTGTTGTACGGTTGGATGTTTCAATGTACAGTTGGATGTTTTGTTGTCTGTATGGCTGGATGTATGGTTGGATGTACGGTTGGATGTTTTGTTGTACGGTTGTATGTATGGTTGGATGTACGGTTAGAGGTGCGTTTTGTTGTACGGTTGTATGTTTTGTTGTACGGTTGGATGTACGATTGGATGTACGGCTGGATGTATGTTTTGTTGTATGGTTGGATGTACGGTTGGATGTATGTTTTGTTGTACAGATGTATGTTTTGTTGTACGGTTGGATTTACGGTTGGATGTACGTTTTGTTGTACGGTTGTATGTTTTGTTGTACGGTTGGATGTATGGTTGGATGTACGGTTAGATGTGCGTTTTGTTGTACGATTGGATGTACGGTTGGATGCAGCCCCTCTCCTCACCCTGAACGGCTCCGAGGCGTTGTGCAGATCCACGCTGGCGATGACCCAGCTGTCGGACGGCGTCCTGCTGCTCCACAGCGGCGTGTCGAAGCTCCGCCCCTCGCTGCGCCGCAGAACCTCCATGTGACCCGACCCGTCGATCTGGTACACCAGCCGCAAGCAGCTCCACTCGTCGTGCTCCAGGAACGGGCTCAGCAGGATTCCCGTCGCTTCTCTCTTTGGTTCGATACCAGAACCTGAGCTGCCCTCCACGTCGTCGCTCGCGGTTTCCACGGCAACGAAATGTCCTAAACAAAACAGTATAGACAGGATATTTTACTATTATCTAACACAATATTTTCCACTTATTGATTCAATGTGAACAGAACCTTTACATCTAAACTACGAGCACAAACAGTGGCTAATATGCTATTAGCATATTAGCAAAAGTTACCAAACAAATAGCAGAGCTAATTGTTTGCTTGGTGCCTTAGCATTTTTGCTAACTTCAAGAATGTTTAGCACAATTAGCTACAAGTAATTACATTTCCTAAAATAAATTCTAAATTGCTAATTTTTCCGCAAATGTCAGTTGAATAAAGTTCAACATCTGAGCTGAAACTTTATTTATCAACTGTTACGAATTCTTCAAGTAGCTAGCCACTTTCTGAAGTAGCGAATGATTTCTGATACGTTAAAGTTACATAAGATACTGAAACATGCTAGCTCTACAGCTAATTTCAGTCAAAAAAGAGAAAGGATTTCCCCTTGGGAAAAACCCCAACAAACTAAATGCTGTTTATATTAGAGTCTCTGAAACAATATACAGAAGTTAATCCAGATCAGGATTTAAAACCCAGAGTCATAAATCTCTGACTCAGTTCAGCATGAAATCCTCCTCTGTGACCCCTGTGTGCCTCAGGGCGTTTTGAGCTCTCCTCAGTGGTCTGTCATTTATTATTTGCCCCTGTGGAATGCTCTGCAGCTCCGCAGAATACGAGGAAAACACCCAAGTATCGAGACTCAAAACAGACACTCAATAGGAAACTAATTTCATTAGCGTTGGTCAATAAATATCAACTAACCGCATCCAATCAACAGTAGTTAACATGACTTTGTTCGTGCTATTTGGTGTGAAAAGAGCATAAACAAAAAGAAAAAAATCAACAATTAATGGCCGCGCCGCCACAGAGGCTGTTTAACAAGCGTGAGGACATAGCAACCAGGATGGAAACAGTTGGAGGAAAAGCGACTGAGTCATGAGTCAGGCTGCCGCAGCAGGGCAGTTTTTAGTCAAGTTCAACCAATGATGGTGGATGGAAATAAAGAAAAGCTTACAGAAGTTTTTTTCCAGCGCTGTCTGGTTTATGGGTGATGCAATGATGATTACAGAATATCTGTTTTTGCTCTTCAGAATTTCTGAGAAGCAGTTATTTAATAAGATAAGCTTAAAAAAAAAAAAAAACAAGTTCTGGTCACATCACAAAGCTAACCCCAGAGCAACAGAGTTTATTTAAGTTAATAGTTACGATGTAAGCAACCGTGAAATACAAAAGTTTTCACATTAATTAGTACAGCAGACGCTAAGACATTAGCATTCTGTGATTAGCTGCTAGCATGACTATGACTGCTGGCTAGCTCGTACTAATGCTTCAAATGTTTCATTTGTAGTAAAATCCTAGAAATCCTGATTTCCGAAAGAAGATAAATCAACTGCACTGCCCGCAGGAAGTTGGGTTTTATATTCTGAAAGTCGTAGAGTTTTCCAAACATCGACTTTAGGATCCAATATGGCTGCTCCTCTCGGAAACGGTAGCAGGCTGTGATGAAAACATGTTTATTTCAGAGTTCATCTAAAGACATTTTCTTTTCTTTTTTTTTTCCCAAATTCTGAGTATTTTGGTGGAAATTTACTCTTCTTTTATTTCTATCTGCAATGGCACTGATACACTGTTATAATTTAGTCTTGTATATTATATGTAGCTTATGTTTTTCTCTGGACTTTTCCGTCAGGTAACATTTGAGCTAGGTAGCTAGCAAGTGCATATTAGGCATGTTCGCTAGCCAGCTTGCTTCTTTGCATCATGGGAAAGTGTAAATTAATGACCAGTTGGTGTTTGTTTATGCTACCGGCTTACTTCTGTTGTCAACCCATAAAAACAAAACAAAAATTTGATTTGGCACTACTGCAGTTAAAGTATGTAGTTTCAAACATCTGGATTCCCCAACCACCATATGAATTTAGTTTTCCTGCCTTAAAGTTTGGTTATGATGAGGTTAAAAGAAACAGTATCCTCTGCTTATCTTTAAACGTCATGAATAAAGTGACCTGAAGTGTGGCCTTGAAGTAGGCCACACTCCATGTCACAGCTAACTTGACACAGTCCAGCTGTTTGTTGCTAGCTCCAGAGGTTCGTGCATTCTTCCTAACTCTGCGCATACACTTTGTTTTTCAGTACAGAAACATGAATGCACAACAAATGACAGAGTAATCACATGACCTGAGCTCCATTAATTGAGCTACACAAATAAACGTTGACATAACTTTGATATGGGGATGTGCTGAGCTCATTCATATGAGCTGCACTACAAACCCGGAGGGAAAGCCAAAATGTGCCTTTTCTCTCTCTCCAGATGTTCACTGATGCTGCAGTCAATGCAGACCAGATGGACCTTTTCCTACAGAGGGCTTTAGTGCTTCAGCCAAAAAAATCAGCAGTAATAACAGCATCTTGAAGTTACATTCTGCATCCTTAAAGCTGCAGAATGTAACTTTTATTAAAAAAAAAAATTTTTTTTTTACATATGAAAAATGAGCTAGATCATCATCCTCTTCCTTTTTGTTTTTTTGTGTAATTGTAAAAGTAGCCATCTGTAACTGCCATGACAGTTGCAATGGAGTTACTATGACAACGGAAAATAAGCCACCATCTTAGAACTAGCTCTCGCCTCATTGATTTATGAACAATATAAGCACCTTACAAATATTACTTGATTACAATTTCTGACTACTCTATGCTTGCCTACCAATATGGCGGTTCAGAATCACTTTCGGTTTTATACTTGTAGGAACTATGTACTTTCTAATTACAATCTTTGAGCTAAATTATGACAATTATTATTCATTAAGAAAGTTATAACATTGTCTTGTCTTATAACAAGTGGTTTTTTAATTAATGTAAATAAATATGTTATACTTTGTTGATGTATATTTTAATAATAATCTGGACGTATTTCTTCAGTGCATATAGCTAGAAGCTACCAGATGCAGCCAGCACAGCATGTCATGAATGCTAAGGCTAGTTAGCATAGCCATAGATGACTGCAGATAAACAGTTTTTCTGTAATGTTAAGTTCTTTGTTCTGATTGGTTGTTTTAGGTCTGAGCAGTTCAGTAATATGAGGAGGAGATTGAAGAGATTAATGTTTATTATGTAATAAATATACTTTCACAACATAGTATTAACAAATGTGGGGAAAAAAACATATTTAGCACGTGCAGATTAGCTGATGGTACAAAACAATCCGTATAATCTTTTAACAAAATTATGACACCTATTATTCATTAAGAGGATTATAACATCATCTAATAGAAAATAGAAAATGTTATAACTGCACATATTTTGCTCTCTGTTACGCTGCAGCTAACATAGCTTGTCATAATTGCTAAGGGTATTTAGCATGGCCACCAATGAAGGCGGGAAAACTGTAAGTTTGTTCTGATTGGTTGTTTTTGGTCAGGACTCGGAGAGGTTCGTTTTCCCAGCTCTTTGTTATATGTAATATAATCTCACAACATAGTGACAGTCTTAACAAATGTGAAAAAAACACAATTTAGCACATTGATGGTACGGCTTGTGCTTCAGGAACAGATCCGGTGGGCTTATGCTAGCATAGCGGATAAACAGTTTTTCTGTAACGGTAATTTGTTTGTTCTGATCGCGAGCGGTTCATTTCGGCAATAAGCAGCTGAGGCAGGAGGTGGAGGAAATAGATGTTTATCACATATTATCCTGTCACAAGATAGTGACAATCTCAACAAACGTAGAAAAAAAACATATTTTATCATATTGATGATACAAAAAGAACAGAACTGCTACACTTCAGCTAGCATAGCCTGTCGTAAAAGCTAAGGCTAGTTAGCATAGCGACCGATGATGGCGGATAAACAGCTTTTCTGTAACGGTAATCTGTTTGTTCTGATTGGTTGTTTCTGATCGCGAGCGGTTCATTTCGGCAATAAGCAGCTGAGGGAGGAGGTGGAGGAAATGGATGTTTATCATACATTATACTGTCACAAAATAGTGACAATCTTAACAAACATAAAAAAAAACATATTTTTATCGTATTGATGATACAAAAAGAACAGAACCGTTGCACTTCAGCTAGCATAGCTTGTCGTAAACGCTAAGGCTAGTTAGCATAGCCACCGATGATGGCGGATAAACAGTTTTTCTGTAACGGTTAGTTGTTTGTTCTGATTGGTTGTGTTTGGTCGCGAGCAGCTCAGGGAGTAGGTGAAGGAAATCGATATTTATTACGTAATACTGTCACAACATGGTGACAATCTTAACAAAAGTGGAAAAAACATGGTTTTTTTGTTTGTTTGTTTGTTTTTTGTTATAGTCATACACAGTAGCTTTAAAGATGTAGTTTGGAATAAAAGTACCGTCTCCGTGCAGGGTCCAGCTGGTAAAGTCTGCGTCTGACGTATATCCGCAGGTGTTGGACTCAAAGTTGCAAGAGCCTGGCAGCAGCCGGCTGTGGGCTCGGACTGCGGCTTGCAGCGCAGGAATAGAAACGGAGAGAAACAGACGGAACGGTAAGTATGAATCATCGGCAAGTGTCGTTATTCTCCAGCAGTAATGAGCGCTTACCGACAAAAGCCAGGAGGTAGATTTGGAGCATCGCAGCTTTCTTTCTGAGGAAAAACGCCATCGCTCTGTGGTGAAGTCCAGAAAATAAAAGAAGCAAAGAAAGTTTTTTGTGCTTTTTTTTTCTCCCCCAGAAAAAAGTGTTTGCAGGGTTTGTCTGAGTGTCTCTCCAGCTCAAAGACTGGCAGCACACTGCGAGGAGGAGGAGGAGGAGGAGGAGGAACAGGGAGCCAGAGGTCGGAGAGGAAGGGTGGGAGGAGAAAAGAAGGTGAATGATGAGCTAAAAGAGCATAAAACTTATAAATGGAGAGCTCACAAAACGCGATAAAAACACTGATAGTCACTTTGGTCTTTAGCAAAACCAGCTGGCACCAGTCAGCCCAGTGGAAATCAATCTACACTGCAAAAACACAACATCTCACTGAGTGTTTTGGTCTTGATTCTACTGTAAATGTCTTATTACACTAAAAAAATACTCACAGCAAAGGTGTTTTAATCTTGAATTTGCAGAATACATCTTGTCCAGTTTGGGTTTAATTATGTTTTTTTTTTTTTAATAATTGGGCAAAGTAGAAAATGGAGAGAAAATAAATCAATGTATGACTTAAAAAGAGTGTCAGTAAATAAAAGATGATCAATTATATAAAAAAAATAAAAATTATTTTATAAGAAGAAATATGAAATAAAAATAAGCTAATTAATAAAACAATAATATGTGAATAAAATAAAAACATTTTTTAGCAATAATGTTGAAAAAATGAACAAATATTAATTTATATCACACCTTTAATGAAATAAGTTGGGAAAGTTCCTATTCAAAGTTTTTTGGGTTCAATATTTGTCACATTTTTATGCACAGAATTTTTTATATACATTTATTTTTGACAATTTTGGCAGGATCAAACCTCCATAAAAACATGCTTCGTTGAGGAATGGAAGGCAAATGATGCCTGGTTTTCATTAAAATCTGAAAGCTATCTTTGTAGAGCCGCTTTTTATTGTATTTAAGCTGAAAAAGCTTCTGAGGTTCCTGTGATTTCTGTTGGACTTTATCCAATAAAATTAATTATTTCAAAACATTTTCATCTTAGATTTCCCTTTTATAGACGCAAATCTTTCCATCTTCCTTTAAAATTATCAGTTTTTTTTTCTCAAGTCATCCCATTTAATCATAAATGTTGTTTCCTCCATATTTGGAAACATATTAATAATAAAAAAAAAAGATTTAACGAGTTGATTCACTTTGTTACCGAGCAACAGGCGTTTTTCATCAAACAATATTAAACAGAGACGCTGAAGGGCCATCAGCAGCTTAAATAAACCGAACTCCTAATGATGAGGTAACCAAGTGAGATGATGAAGCTGAAGTGGCTGAAATACACACGAGAAAAGCTCCTGAAGGGTTTCCGTTTACCGCAGAGCAAAGGATTCAGTGACCCCTAGTGGCCACGGCGCAGGACTGCAGCCTCTTTGGGAGAAAAAACTTCTGCAACTGTTCGCTTTAGTTAAAGAAGAAAAGGCTGAAACTCTTTAGGAAAATATATTTGAGGCTCATATCTGCAGCTTATTGTGTTTTATTGGTTTTAGAAACTAAAACTAGAGAGTAAACCAACTAATCTTTTTTTTTATGGGCAGAATTAAAGTTATTAATTTACAAATATATTGGAGAAAATGATATAAATATTCAATATTTGTGTGCTGATCAATAGAAAAACTATTCAGTTTGAAGTAGGACTCAACGAAGGATACAAAATAAGGACAGAGGAAAGGAATGAAAGTAGGGCACAAGGATGGAAGAAAAAAAGAAGGAAGGAATAAAGGGAGAGGAAGGAAGGAAGGTAAGAGATACAGCTGGAAGGAAGGAACAAGGAACCAAAGGATGGAAGGAAAAAAGGAAGGAGTGAATGAAGGGAGGAAGGTAGGAGGCAAGGATGGAAGAAAGGAAGGGAAAAGGAAAGGAAGGATGGAAGGAAGAGAAAGAAAACAAGATAGGATGATAGGAATGAAGGTAGGACACAAGGATGTGAGAATGGAAGGAAGAGAAAAAGAAAGGAAGGAATGAAATAAGGACAAAAATCAAAGTAGGACACAAATAAGAAAGGAAAGAAGGAAGTTAGGAAGGAAGGAACAAACGAATGACAAGAAGAGAGGAATAAAGGTAGGACACAAGGATATGAGAAAGGAAAGGTTCAGGAAAAAACAAGGAAGAAAAGGAAAGGAATGAAAGGAGGAAGGGGAGACATGAGAGAATGAAGGGATGATTAAAGGAAACAAGAAAGGAAAAAGACAGACGCTGAATATGAATAAACACAAATTGTCAGAATTGAATTATCTGTGGGTAAAATATGAAACTTTGTTCTTTCCGGCTGTAAAGTGTAAAATCCCAGCAGAGCCTGCAGGTTTCTGACAGGCGGCCATGAGCAAACAAACGGAGAGCTGTCCTCCTCCTCCAGAGACGCCGTGCAGTGGAACAAACTTTCCGCTTCCTCTTGAGCAGCCGACGAGGAAAACAGAAAAACGTCTCTGATGTCTCCTCCGGCTCCACAGTCACGTTTTTCTGGTTTTACTCACTTTTACTCCTCCAGAAGTTAATTTCCCCCCTGATTGTGTTTTCTGACTCACTTCCCAGCTGTTTCTGTTCAGAGAAGCAGCAGATTAAAAACGTTCAGAGGTTTATGAATCGGCTGTAATTTCCAACTGGTTTGCATTTCCGACTTCAATCTTCAGTTTATTTGTTTAATTTCCTGCGTCCACAACGAGGCGGAGGAATAACCGCAGGACGACACATGCTGTCCATCCAGAGGCTTTTAGACAGGACAGGTTTCAAAAACGATGCTGCAGGAAAAACGGTGGAAGCTAAAAATCACTTTAAGTGGTTTCACTTTTCACTCTTTCAAGGTTTTCACATTTTGTAACTTTAAAAATTCAAACTTTGATGTATTTTATAGGGATTTTAAATGATAGCGTGTATAATCAAGCATAGTTTGAAGGCTTTAGCCACCTCTAACTACCAGCTAAGCTAGGTTTGTGGAATCAACTAACTCACTCACTCTTTGGTTACCTAGCAACAATCTGCTGAGTAACTTGCGCAGCAGCAGTTTCACTTCAGAGACTAAATAAATGCAGACGGTCGAGATGAAGATATGACCAAAAATACAAAATCTGATTCAATTCAATTTTGATGCTGTAATTTTTTGTAATGCTCAAAGTAACGGTTTAGCATTAGCTTCTGCTAAATACCATGTAAGTATAGCACCTTAAGAACTAGCAGAACTAACGTTTGTGAGCAGCGCTTTAGCATTAGCTTCTGCTAAGTCTCTTGTTGGTATAGCACGTAAACATCAGTGGAACTAATGTTTATAATTAGTGCTTTAGGCTTAGTGCAAGTAAATTTTTAGCCCGCAGTGCCCAAATCTTTATTAGATATTCATTTAAAATTTTTTTATTTTCAATCTGTAGCCCCAGCTTGACGCTAGTCTGACTATTGTTCTTTCTCATGTTGATCCCATATAACTTGAGAGAGAAGCTACAGTTTGGTGTGCTGACTGTTGGCTGTCTAGAGCAGAATGACGGTTTATTCATGTTTTCCACATGAACACATTTACACAAATTACTGAAGCGTTCTCTGACAGTAGGAGAGCAGGGGACATTAACCTGGAGAATAAAACCTGTAGATTATGTGACAGAGTGATCATCTTTCCTCTCTCACGCTCTCTGACGTGTTTCCAAACCTGACGGTTCTCACACTTCCTCTGGCAACGACGAAGAGCGGCGGCCGCTCTGTGTGGGATCAAGGTCGCGTTGGATGGTAATAACACGCCGGGTGCCATGGTTACCGGCCCGCACCACCACCACCACCATCCCTGCATCACATGCCGTTGTCACGGCAACGGGGAGCTCCCGCGGGAGTACGAGGTGTTTGTGACGTGGATGGGATGGCTGCCGCGTGTGGAGGTCCGGATGGAGGCCAATTTATCCGCGTTCCTGGAGAACTTCCTGCGTTTTCCATCTGCTCAGGTTAAAACCCGCGTTGCACACACACAGAAACAGCTGGATCATTTCTGAGTCTAACTACAAACTCAGTGACAAGAATTTAAGTATGATAACAGATATAAGCTGATAAATCATAAACAGCTGTTTTCACATAGTTATTTTATTAGTGACATGATACAAATTACTGTTATTTTATTTTCAATTTTATTACCATAATATTGTTTTATTGATTAGTTTTCTGTCACTTTTTTAATCACACATTGATTTATTTTCTCTAATATGTTCTTATTTTTTATTTTTTGGACATACAATTTGGCACATTAATTAAGATAATACTTTATTGATCATTAATATACAACAAAAATTAAAAATAACAATAAGTAATTGCTTTATGAAGTCATTTATGTATTTCTATATTTTTTTGCCAAAGTTGGCAGAATCAGTCCTCCATAATCAGCAACTGACAATAGTGATATTTATTTATTTAGAGAAACTGAATATTGGAGTTTAGCACAATAAATAAACGCTTGAAATATTGAAATCTGTTTGAGTTTCAATGTATTTAAATTACTGAAATAAGTTTCAGTAATTTTCTGATGATGTTCAGTTTAAATTATACATACTTTTATAGCATAAAATATTAATTTATACGAGTTACAACAACATTTAATTTCTCTTTGGGATCAATAAAGTATTTTTGAATTTGATTTTAATTCATGGGCTGAATGTAAATATTCCCTAATATAAATACTATATTTCTTTTTATCATTATTATTCTGTGATTTATTTTTAAATAATGTGTTTTTGTAATTTTTTTTCTGTATTATCGCTGCTTTCTGTTGGGTTGGTTTTTCATGCTGACGTCACCAGCAGCGTCCCCACCGCGGGCCACAGCGCCCCCAGCGGCCGCTCCCGGCAGCGTGTCGCAGCACTCTGCAGGTTGCTGATGGAGTAGGCGGGTCGGAGCCGCTGTTTTCCAGCATCAGCTGCTGCTCCCAAAGGCGCTTTGTGCTTCGCTAATCCGCTCTGATGTCACGGTGCGGAGGGAGGGGGCCGAGCTTTCCGTTTTAATCCCACCAGGTTGTCCGGAGGAGGGAGCAAACCGAGCCGAACCGAGCCGACCCGGGGGGGACGATGTGGACCGGAGCCGGGCCTCTCCTCCTCTAACATGAAGGTAAAATCGGCGGCTGTCACGTCCGACAGTCGATCATTTATTACATTTGGTGGGATTGTTGTGCACCTGCGGGGGGGGGGGGGATCATAAACAGCGACGTTTATAAAACCGCTCCGACATTTTTGGATGGATATATTTTCAAAATAAATGTCATTAATTTCAAAAATAAGGCAGCAAGGACGTTTCGTTTCAGCCTCTAAATGACAGGAAACACGGGGACAGAGTGACCGAACAGGCCCGGAACCACAGATTTTTAAAAAAGAGGAACCTTTGGGCCTTAATGAAACCGAACATGACTACAGCAGGGGATTTAAGGCCTTCAAAATAAAAGCACCTGCCTGTCTTTTTTATTTATTTTTTTCTCATGAATTCATCATCCTGAGCGGTCGTGACGCCTGTAAGGTGATAATTGATGCATCCCAACACGGAGCATATGCTGGCTGGGAGCTTGTGTTTGTCACAGCGTGTGACTGACTGACACACGCACACACGCACACGCACACTCTCTGGATGAATCAGGCTAGGAATAAATACTCACATCACCTTTAATTTGAAGGTTTCTTAAAATAAAATTATATTTGATCAATTCTTTAGCCTTGCAAAAGTGCTTTTCCTCCTAAACGTTTCATATTTTTTCATGTATTTTATGCGTTGGAACAGTAAAAACACCTTTAATGTTCTTTAGGTCCTGCTTACCTGGTTTTCACGTCTTCTGGCTTTTGGAGAATTTGTAACGATGCACATGTTAAATGTTTTTAATTGGTCTCATCTGAGCAAACCACTGAGCTGTGTTCTACGATGGGCTGTTACCGCCAGGCTAATTAAAAAAATAAATAATTAAAATAATATAACGTTGTGAGAATCAAATTGTAATAATACAATAAACTCAAAATATATAGAGAACACAGTTATGATATGAGAATAAACAGATAATGCGAGAAAAAAGTCAGAATATTGCAGGAAAAATTTAAGTGTTTAGAGAATAAAGTCATAATATAAGGAGAATAAAGACGTACAGTAAGTAAAAAATAATATGAGAAGTCATATTAACAAAATAGTCATAAAATGATAGAATAAAGTCAAAATAATATGAGAAAAAAGAGGTAATGATGCAAGAATAGTCATAATATTACCAGAATAAAAACGTCATAGTACATAAAAAAAGTACATGTCGAAATAATATGTTAATAAACTTGTAATATTACCAGTATAAAGTCATATTAATTTACTATGTGCATTAATTCTCACAGTGGTAACCGTTTTAGCTCTACCTCAAATGCCGACATCCTTGGTCTTCCGTATCTCTGCGCTGAAGAATTCAGCCAATCAACACCAAGGAAAATAAACGGTGCTCCTGGATTGGCTCCTTTGCGAAAACCAGCCAATAGCGTCTGAAGTAGCATAGAGTCTTAATATTTTAACTTCCCAAGCTTCATTTTTTTTTCCAGTTATTTTAGTTCTGTGCTACGAAAAAATCCATGAAGAGGCAGATTGTTTTGACGATAACTTGGAATCACATTCCACAGAAAAATCTGTGATATCAGGCCACCGATATATAAAAACCTAACATGTTTAGTAGCAGACGGAGGCAGAAAGCTAAAAAATTAAAGTCTTGCTTTCTCACAGCCATTACTTGTAGAAAATGTCTGATTTATTATATTACAGACATCACACCACCACCTACAGGCCTGGAGTAGTTACTGCAGCGTTCTAGGTTATTTTATATGTTTGAATGGATGAAAATCTTCTAAAACTGATGAATTTATGGGAGATTTCATTAAAAATTGCTTTAGAAAACCAGTTTTTGTGGATTAGGCGTCTAAAGCAGTTAGCTGAGGCACTAACCCTTTTCCTCTGCGTTGGACTCAATCTGCTGACAGCCTGCTTTCAGACTACACAACAATCAGAAACCATATTTAATTTATACCGCTCCATGTTCCTCTTTCTCTGCAGGTTTAGATATTTATTTTATTCATGTTAAGCATATTTGACAGTTCAAAGAGAGAGAGAAACAGAAAGCGTCTCTGCCTGAAGGAAAATCAGAAAAGGAAGATTTATACGTGGTTTCTTTGTGCAAACAGACTGTGGGGATTTAAAATATGCTATTCAGGCAGAAAAATACATTTTATAAACTTAGTAAAAACAATACAGAGAGGCTGAATGGAGAGGCTTTGCTTGTTTCCAACCAGAAAGTGTCGCCGTTTCTCATCAAGGTGTACAACAGTATTGATTTCAGACATCAACTGTCTTTTCTGTGCAGTTTGAAGACGGAAAAATGAAGTTGGAAGTTGAAATATTGCATTTCCAGTATCATACAACGTTACTGCAGATTTATTGTCAGATTGAGGTTCCTCTGTCGACTTCTGCTCTTCGAAATTTCGCCCTGTTCACCATTCAGCTGCTAATCAGTCCTAAACCTCTGGTAGCCACTCAGCAGATGCATCCAGAGTCCACCGCGCGCTTGAGGTGTCGTCAGGATATGTTCAGCAACTTAATGATGCCTCCAAATCCCCCGCCAGCAGCTTTCACTGCAGAGCGACAGATGGATGTTTCTCCGGCCAGGTCCGGCCATCGGCCTCGCTGCCGGGCCATCTGTGACCCAGACTGCCTTTTCCTCCCGACTCTCCTCGTCTAACCACATGTCCGCCGCCTGCCGGCTCCTATAAACCCCAAACGGGGAAGACTATTAGCCTTTCTGGTCCCATCCTGGCAGTTGTGGTTGGTGCTCAAATTACTGGATCACCATTAACCTTTGCCCTTCCACTCGTTTATCCGTTTCCAGTCCAGACGTCATTATGTCCACATTTAAAGGGATGTTATTCAAAATTCACACATTTTGCATGGTTTTGTATTTAGATTTCTTCTTAAAATGTAACGATTTTAAAAAATCTTTTCCACATTGATTTGATTTGAATAATAAAATTACATTTAAGCACACAACTGTTACCTTTAAGTTCAAGTTAAATAGCTACCGCGGACTGGATTTGGCCCGCGGGCCTCGAGTTTGACACCTGTGGAGAAGTTTGAACTTTCCTCTCCTCTCTCTGCTCTACATCCATCAATCCTTCTTTGATTGACTCCTTTGGGATTCAAGGTCGTAGTTCAGGTATTTTTTTTTTTAGCTTTTGAAATGCTAATCTGCTGCTCCTGCTAATAAGAGAAAAAAAAAGGCACCTTGTTGCCACGGTTACGTGTCCTAGCAAATGTCAGAAAGTTTAAAAAAGTAAGAGGAAAAAAATCCTGCTAGCTGCACCTAAAATAATCGTTCGAACATGCAACGATTGAACCAGGAAAACGATGAATTAAATGATCTGATGTTTGGGTAAAATAACTCTTAAGGCTTTTTTAAAATCTTAACTCCTCTGTTCTTCCTTTGACCTTTTCTGGAGCCAATCTGATATTCGGTGAAGTTGCAGTAAATTCTGGTCATCTTCTGAGCGTCGTATTAAATAAACGTCAGAACGGGTCTGGTCGTTTTCGTCCACAGAGCATATTTATTATTCAGAGTGCTGCCCGATCTGCTCCCCTCTGTCAGCTCCTATCAGGTACCAGATAAAGGTCCCTCCTTGTCCTCCTGCCCTTCCTCCTCCTCCTCCTCCTCCTCCTTGTGCCATCTGCCAGCTGCTGGTGGACGGATGAACGCTGCAGATTAAAGTGATTCTCCGAGGATTTACATTTTTAGTATTAGTGAAACAAAAACAGGGTGGGGCCAAAGTTAAACATTATGTCATGTTTGCCTTTTTTATGTGTTCACACAGTGCAGAAAATGTTTTTATAGCTCCAGAACTTTTATCAGTTTATTTCATTGGGATTTTATGTGACACACCAACACAAGGTAGTGGATAATTGAGTCGTAGAAGATAAATATTGAGCCATTTTAACATAACATCATTGTTACGGGTGCCGTTTATAAAGTTACAGTTTAAAATGATCAGCAATAAATTTGATTATTTAGCCCATCAAATGAACATGGGACTTTATTTTTGAGAGCAATTTTTTCACCCCTACTAAGCTATATATGCTGTTACATATTTTATCTCTGTGCTAAATGCAAAAATATTTGGATTGAAACCAAATATTTAGTTTGAAGGTAGCTATTTAGTTTGCTAACTAAATATTTAGCAAGCTAAAATTAAAAGTAGCTTACAGACATCGTACTTTGTGAAATCTAATGCTAAAGTGCTAAACGTCTAACTTCTTGAAGATTTCTTAACAGTCAGTGTCCAAAACTTCAACACAGATGTCAAACTTTATGCAACTGAATGTTTACAAAACAGTCAAGCAAATTGGAGCTTTATAACTTCCAGGAAAAAAAATAACTTAGTTGAAGCTAAACGTTTCCAAAGTTAGCAAAAATGCTGAAGCGCTAAACGGAATATTAGCTATTAGCACATTAGCGGAAGTGTAACCACCACTGGGCTCTACTACACTAAAGCCCAGACAAAAAATACTTTGAGGTTGTTTTAAATATTTTTCACAGTGCCCTCAAGTGGTAGCAGACAGCTATGACAAGTACATCTGAAAAATGTGACATGGGTAAAAAGAAAATCATCAGATTACAGAAAGTAATCTGGATTTTGGAGTACTATGTGTTCAGTCTTTTTGTACGCTTTTATTCTGTTTAATGAACAAACTAGATGACATTTTCTGCCCGTTTCTTGTCTCTTTCTCTTCCAGGTTGGTCTGTGAGTGGGTTGATGATCTGCAAAGCCGTTCTGAGTCCAATCTCGTCCCAGCAATGAGTCAAAAGTATCAGGAAGATGCCACAGGCGAAGCAGACGAGGAGCAGATGGGGGCCTCTGTGCCTCCAAGGACCAGGCAGTCCAATGGAACCAACGGCGAACCGCCCGTCCGTCGCTCCTGGAGGCCATGTCAGATGCAGAACCAGGATGGGGAAATGCCTCCTCACCATCCCCACCGGCATCACCACCACTCTGCACATCATCACCACCATCACCACCCTGCTGGTCGCGGACCTCCTCGTCACCGCCGGCGGCCTCTGTCAGGGCAAGTTCAGAGTCCTGGTGTGGCCCCGACGGTCGTCTCTGTTAGGTCAGACGGGGCTGAGGGTCAGGATGCCGAGCCCCGTCCTGTGCAACAACACCGCCCTGCCGTTACCCGCTACCGCCGTCATGGTGACCCAAACCCCAGACTTAGAAACCACAGACAGAGGCAGCAGTTTAGAGAAATCCAGGAGTCTTCGCCCGGTGCTGGAGAGAGAGAAGGTCCAGCTGAGATACGAGAGCAGGAAGTCTGTTTTATTGATCCTGTACTAAACCAATCACAAGACAGAGGATCTCCTCATCAGACTCCAGTTGCTGTTGTTACTCCTACCCACGTCTGTGCTGCTCCTGCAATGGATGACGTGCAACTTGAGCCCCAAAATACACCGCCTGAAGCTGAAGAAGACCATGTTGAGTACAAAGCAGAGCATGAAGAGGAATCAGAGGAAGTCAAAGAGAAAGAGGAACAAAAAGAAGTAGAGGAGGATGGAAACTTCCAGCCAACTGGAGGGAGCCCAAGCTGTAGCCACAATGAAAGAGCAGAAGAAGCAGAAAGGGTGGAGGAGGACCGGAAAGGTGTCATGGACAACGCAGAAGAGGATCCTACAGCTCAGGGAAGTGAAATTACAGATCTATGCTCGGACACGGAGAGTGCCGCCTCGCTGAGCATGGATGGACCTCTCCACAGCCCGCCTCCTTTACGATCACCAACTCCTCCCTCCTCTCCTGACGTACCACCTTTCCCCCAGCTGGACCACTTCAGCGAGGACATCAGTATGAGCTCACTACCTGACAACAACCCTTTACCTGAGGAAGAGGAAGAGGATTGCTCCGAATCTTGCTCACTGTCTCACTCAACTTCTTGCTCCGAGTCTCACCCTAAAACCTATGCAGAATTTTACACGGAGTCCCACCAGAAGACATACACAGAGCCTGTCTTTGAGTCGTATTCTGAGCCAAAATGTCATCCAAACTCTTTTCCCGAGCCTCTGAAGACCTCCTACCCTGAAATGCAGCGGGAACCTTGTCGGCAATCTGGTTGGAGACCCGAGTCTAACAAAGCCCAGCAAGAGTCCCAGCAGGAGACCTTTGTTGGACATAGACTGAAGAGTGTTCAAAAAGGGGCGCCATCCTCCCCTACGGAAAGTTCTCACCCGAGGCAGGGTAGGAACCGTGGGTCCCGTCCTTTCCCTATAGACCGCTCTGTTGGCTGCCGGCTGCACCACTACGACGGGCAGTCTGACAGCGAGGGCGACGATGCTGATAAAAGCCCTCTATCCAAGACTGGTAGGCTGGCATCTAGGCAACCTCAAACTCAACCTAAGACCCAATCACCTGGCCCAGCCGGTGTGGGTGAAGACAAGAATTTGGCGGGTCTCTCAGGGGACGCTACAAAAGGATCGGGAGATGCCATCAGCCTGGCAATTAAAGACATCAAAGAGGCAATTGAGGGAGTGAAGACCAAGGCGGTACGGTCTCCCTACACACCAGACCAACCGGTGGAGCCGATCTGGGTGATGAGACAAGAGATCAGCCCAACGGAGGAAGCATACCCAATGCAAACCAACGTAAGTACAACTTTCTGGGCATATTTCACATCTGTAGATTGTGAATTTTGGTCAGAGTTTGTAACTTGTAACTTTTTCCAATGAAGAATCTGTATCTGCAAACCAAGTGAGACCCTTCAGGGTAGAGAACCAGATGTTTTCCTAGTTGGTAGTAAACAACTTGAGTGAAGTTGGCCCCACCACCTGCTTTAAATTAAACGAAATTGGTGTCAAATTATAGCGGCACAAATTTTCCGTTTGTGCCGCTATCATTTTAAAGATATTAATAAATCACCATAGAGATCATTAAAGGTCATCCAGCCAGTCCACATTTACCAAATCAAACAAATTTGGTGTCAATCAACTGCGCTACGAAATATTTTAGCAGCACGTCAGTTTTGTTTGATTTTGTATATTACATACTTGAACAATGTTGTTTTGCATTTACTCATGTTTTATATTAATACCAATGAGTCACATTCTGGAATTTCTTTTATTTTTTCAAGGTTTTCTGAAGTTCTTTCCTAGATTTGATCTCTTTCAAACTGAGCAAAAGGGGGTTGACTTAGATTAATAAAAACCACCATAAATCCTTTACCGCATGTCTTCCCCTCTCTCATTACTAACTTTCCTTTCAATTCAATATCAAATAAAGTTCACTAAAGCCAATAAAACATAAAAAAGTATCTTCCTCAAGCTATTTGCTTTTCTCAAAACTTTAGCCAACAATCATCGCTAGTTAACGTTTGGTTGTGACGTATTTAATGCGCCAGTTCGACGTCATGAAGCTTATTTGTTATTGCCTGCGCTGTAAACAACTATCCTCTATTGCGAAAAGAGAAATACGAGCTGAACAAAATGGCTGTTGATGTTATTAAAATATTTATAAGCGTAGCCGACACGGACATGAACGGCTTCGTTCGCTTCCTCCGCCGCCATTGCTAAAACTACAGGCAGACTACAGCGCATGAAATTGACGTCATCATTCAGAATTTCCCCTCTGTTCGCTGATTGGTCCGGAGGAAGTTACCCGTTTACTCGCTTATGCTAGGTACTAACGTACAACTTTTTCCGCCATCTTCCACCGCAGACGTCTCCTCACTCCACCTCTCGGTCGGCTTTGGAGTCTCCGTCCCGCTACAGCGTCAGTCCTCTGAGAGCCGAGACATCCAGGAACCCGCAACATGGCCACGCACCGCCGTCCCAACACAACCATCACCACCATCAGGGCTACCAGTCGCAGCCACGGGCACCGCAGACCTACACACCCACGACGCCGACTCAGCAACCATCAAGTCAACGTCTCCAGCAGAGTCCGAAGCAACCTTCTGCGCAAGCGCAGCCATCCTCGCCCCCTCAGAAAGCGTCCATCCAGGAAGTAAGAGTTTAACCGCACTATGATAGAGACACATTAATAAGTTATTTAATAAATATTTATTATTTAAATAGTCCCATATTGTGGAAGTCAGCAGAAAAAGACGAAAAAATAATTTGAGTCTTGTTTTATTCTCAACGTCTTCCAACCAAAGCCAAAAATAGAGCGAAGGACAGCCGTTGGTGTCTTCTGACCTTCTCCCCTTCACAATAAGAGCATACAGTCTGGTGTGAAATATAGACATTGTATCCGCCACAATATTATCAATATTTAAAAAATATGCCGAAATATTCATAAAATCCTTTACCAATTACATTCTAGAATCAACAGTAATTACTTAAGTTTTTTTTTTTTTTTTTTTTTTAGATAATTCATAATCTTATTTTCAGCTTTGCAGTTAAACAAACTGTAATGTTCTGCTCAGTAACAAATTATAGTAATTTAAAGATTATAGTAAGTTAAACCCTTAAAGCAGCAGAAAATCCTGTGGAAGAAAAACCTCTCTAAGGTCCTGCTTTGTGTAAAGATCTTTGAGTTTTGACCTTTGGTGTGAAAGTGACCAGAAGGTTTTGTGTTTTTGTGATTTCTCAGATCCGCCGAGCTCTTCCTCCTTTTCCCACGTTTGTGGACGGTGAGTGAAATCCTGAATATAAGCAAAACAAATTAGACTTTTTGTTTTAGAGTAATGTCTTCAGATATAAACTGCTGTTCTGCATATACAGTAAAATTAACTGAAATTTAAATATAAAATGGTTAGAAATCTTTTCCTGTACATTACCGTATAATGTACAGGAACCATATACCAGTTTTCCAGTGCTGCCTGCTTGATAGTTAGCTTTAGCTAAAAGCAGATCTTTGATCTGGATCCTCTGGTTTTGAGAGGCCAGAAAGAGAGTTTGGGTCAATAGAACCAGAGCTAAACAAGCACTAGCACCAGTTAAACCACTGGATCCAGTTTGATAGAAAAGACTTCCAAACACCAACAAATTTGGGTTTTAGTGCGACACATGGTGAGTATCAACATGGCTGAATTACAAGCTTTAGCATTATCTTTCTATAAATAGCATGTTGTAGTAGCACTTCAGCATTAGCTTCTGGTGAATACCATGTTAGTATAGCTTTTAGCATTAGCTTCTGTTAAATACCATATTGGTGTAGCTTTTTAGCATTAGCTTCCGGTAAATATGTTTTAATAGCACTTTAGCATTAGCGTAGGATAAATAGCATTTTGGTGTAGCTTTTTAGCATTAGCTTCTTGTAAATACCATGTTTTAGTGTATCTTTAGCATTAGCTTCTGCTAAATACCATATTGGTGTAGCTTTTTAGCATTAGCTTCCGGTAAATATGTTTTAATAGCACTTTAGCATTAGCGTAGGATAAATAGCATATTGGTGTAGCTTTTTAGCATTAGCTTCCAGTAAATACCATGTTTTAGTAGCACTTTAGCATTAGCGTCTGATAAATACTTTTTTTGGTGTGGCGCTTTAGCATTAGCAGGTCTAATGTTTATGATTAGTATTTCAGGATTAGCACAGCTAGCTTTAGAAACAGCTAGCTCCACATTTCATCTAACACTAAGTGTTGGGAAACTCCTGGCATGAACATCCAACACCGTAAACATGAATAAAGTGATGAGAACTTCAGCAGCCGCGTGTCGTTCCTGCAGTTCCGGGACCCTGTGACCCCGAGGATCTGATTGACGGCATCATCTTCGCTGCGACCTACCTGGGCTGCACCCACCTGCTGTCGGAGCGGACGCCCTCCAAGAGCGCCCGCATGCAGCAGGCGCAGGAGGCCATGAGCAGAGTCCGGGTGAGAAACACGACTCGGACGTTACAGGGAGGATTTAACTGGAGGGACCTACGACACTCGGACTGGGTTGTTGTTTAATGACTGGCCTTTCAGCTCGTCAGCATAACATCCTGCCAGCATCTGGACTTTTCTTACTTTTTAGTTTTGGGTTAATTAGAATCAATTCTGCCTCATTCTGACATTTGACTGATAAAAACAATTTTACAAAACTAACTGACCTGAAAAAATGAAACTTTTATTCTGATTTAAACCACAAGGAAAAATGAAGTCAGATGTTTTTAACTGAAATATTTAAAGTCTTAATTTCTCCTTATTTTGATAATATTTAGCTTATGAGCCAAATATTTACCTCCAAATTAAATATTTAATTAAAACTAAATAGTTACACAACATTTAGCTTGCCAGCTAAATATTTAGTGTGAAAATTAAATGTTTTCTAAATTGTAAACTAAATATTTAGCCCACAAGTTATGTGTTTAACTTAAATATTTAGTTCCAAATTTAAACATGTAACTTTCCAGCTAAATGTTTAACTTGCAAAATAAATACTTTGTTTTCCAAACTAAACACTTTCTGAATATTTAGTTTGGAACAGTATTTAGTTAATAAGATGTGACATTTATAAATATACAATTAATCTGGTTTAAATATGACATGAAAAAATAAATACAATTTTCTGACAGACTAAATAAGCCAAAATATTTCTGTTATTTTTTACTGTGAAAAGCTTGAAAATCAACTTTTAACCTCAGAGTTTTACTTTAAGTAAATTATTCGATTCTAAGTCACTGCAGAGATTCGTTACACTTTTTGAAATGAAATAAAAGCTTTTATCAGTTTTGATTTTTTGTGCTCCAGACTCGCTGTCACGTTGCTCTTTTTGAAGTCAGGTGGCGCCGCCCGCGGCTTTGTGCGGCGGGATTACGTTTGGATCGCTGCGTCCTTCCCAGAGTCGGTCCGGCTTTTCCTCCGGGGCCCCGCTGCTCGGCGACGGCGCCGGGGCCCCGGAGATGTCAAACACGGTTAGCGAGAAGCTTTTAGCTTCACTCTCTGGCAGCAGAACCACGAATCCACCAGGATTTCTGCTTGTATCACCGTCCAGGAAGCAAATAGAGCCTGAGCCACAAATATATATGAAGAAAGAGACGATGGAGTGGAGATAATGGAGAGCTGGCAGGAAGACGGGAGACACTGAAGCTTCTTTTAGACGTTTTTCTGTAGATCTGTGTCCAGGTCTCATTAGCATTCCTCCTGCAGGTTGAGCTCATTCTGCAGCCTGGATCCAGAAAGACTTTATTTAGTCCAGAAATAAAGAAACCAGAGCTGAGATCTGGCAGCAGCCGACTGGATGGGCGTTTCTTTAACAGGATTACTCACTTTTTATCTCGGTTCCCTTAAAATAAGACAAAACTAACTTACAAGCAAGTTTTCAGTAAGATAGAGGAGTTTGATTTAAGTCAGTGATTCTTTAATTTTGATGAAAATTAAAAAAAGATTTGATCAAATGTTTAAAACCTTTTTAAAAATTTAAGGATTTTGGAAAAAATTGACAACATGGACATTTTTTCCCCACGTTTTAACGTAAGTAATCTGTACGACAAAGATACAAGAAAAAATAAAAAATAATATCAGATATATCCACCTATTCCTTAAAATGCGTCTTAAACATTTCTGACAAAAGGTGAAGAAATGATTCGTTTTTTAATTGTCACGTTTCCGGAGGTTTCAGAGTTAATTTTGGTGGCGTCGTGACTCCGCCGGCTGCCTCAGACACATGCGGTCCGTCGTGCCTTCAGGCCGCGTCGTGTCACTCTGATGCAGAGGAAACCGGTGACGATGTCAGTCGCAGGCGCCGCCGGCGTCCTGCTGCTGCCAAACATGGCCGCCGCTGACCTCCCATAGAAACAGAAACCTTTAAGCCTCTTTTGTCCCTTTGTTTGGCATTCGGAGTCGAGTCAGTCTGCAGCGGACGAGGCGACCGAGTTTCCCTGAAAACGTTTTCTGTTTTCTGATCTGCAGGCGGCTCAGAAACAGGCGAAGAACAGGAAGAAGGTGAGTCGCTGCTGGGGGGCTTCATTTCTGTACAAACTGATGATCTACAGCCAGAGGTTTTCCATTTCTGTGTCTCCGTAGAGTCCAGACAGCGAGAGTCCGTCCACAGCCGAGGTCGACCTCTTCATGTCCACACAGAGGATTAAAGTCCTCAATGCAGACACGCAGGTAACAAACCGCCATCATGTTTCCCTTTCCTGAGCTACAAGCTCAACGAAGCAGAGAAACACGCCGCCACACTTTCTATAGCAGAAAGACTTCAGCACGAAGGTCAACGGAAAGTTTACAAAACGTTAGGAGAAGCTAAAAGGGCTGAAGGTTTACAACGTTAGCAAAAGCGCTAACCAAAAAATTAGCTTAGCTAGTAGCGGATTAGCATCAGTGCATCTTCCGCTGCGCCTGAGTTGCTGCTAGTTTCCTCTAAATGTCATTATGAGTAAAATAAAAACAGTAACAGGAACTTTAGCAAAGTGGCGTCACGTTCCTGGAAACATTTGATGGTTTTTACGTTAGATTAAAGTGAAGCCTGTAATATTCCAGCATCTGGTCTGACCTCTGGCCTGCAGGAGGCGCTGATGGACCTGCCGCTGAGGACCATATCGTACATCGCCGACATCGGCAACATGGTGGTTCTGATGGCCCGGGGTAAGATGGTGAGGTCGCGCAGCGCTCAGGAGAACCTGGACCAGACAGCCGAGCAGACGGACCTGAACCAGGACGACAGGAGGATGTACAGGATGATCTGCCACGTCTTCGAGTCCGAGGACGTGAGTCACTACCGAGTTTGACTCCACGACGAAGGGTTGGCGGAAGACAATGTGTTAAAAACACAAAACTAAACCCGTTTTTAAAATGGTTAAACTTATTCCAATACGGGAATGTAATGTTTTCAACTGTCGTTCACTAATGAGGGATTTTTCTCTCTGTCGGAGCCATTTGTTTTAGACTTCTTACAAGTTCTTTATAAAACATAGAAATTATTTTGTGTATTATTAAAAATACAAAATGGTGAACAAAAAAATCAAACTATTATTTTGACTTTTGTTTTGTTTTAGTTTCTACATATTTCAAAAAATGTTTTAACAAATAAACGTCATGGCAAAATTTTAGCTCCATACAGTTTAGAAACTACTCAAGGTTTTATTATTATTATTTTTAGTTACATTTTGTTTTTCTTAAAGAAACGTTCTGGCCCCAAATTTGCTCCATAAATTGCAGGTTCAAAATTAGTTTTCATTTTTATTTTTCCAGTTTCAATAATTTTTCTTTTTAACCAAGTTATTGGCCCCAATTTAGCTCCATAAAAGTTTGGAATACTATCATGAAACAGCAGCGGAATCCCTTTACAGCCAAAAGAGTTAGTAATTTGAGTTTTTAGTTAAATATTAGTTAAATAAACGGTGTTTTTAAAGAGTTTTTGTGACGTTTGTTCATTTCAGGCGCAGCTCATCGCTCAGTCCATCGGTCAGTCCTTCAGCGTGGCCTACCAGGAGTTCCTCAGGGCCAACGGCATCGACCCCGAGGACCTGAGCCAGAGGGAGTACAGCGACCTGCTCAACACTCAGGACATGTACAACGACGACCTCATCCACTTCTCCAAGTCTGAGAACTGCAGAGACGTAAGCCTGCCACCAGAGGGAGCTGAACTAACTACTGGTTTCACTTCTGTGTTGTGCATAAAAAAATATTCACTTCTTCTACTGAAATTTATTGTTTTCTAAAAGAGCATCACCAGCTCTGCTTTGGATGTGATCAGGTAGTTTTGGCCTCTGAATTTATTCTCTGGTGGATTTAAATGAACTTTTGGTTTGGAGACTCAGCAACAAATGTCTTTTTTTTCCCAAACCTTAAACACAAACAGGAAATAAGTATGGAGTTAAACTAGGGCCACAAAGTTTGGTAAAGAGCAAATTTTGAAACATAAAAAAAAAAAACTGTAAAAAAAAAATTTTAAAACTAAAACGATATTTAACAAAAAAAAAAAAGAAAATGTGATAAGTACTTTTTTTCAGTTATCTTATTTTTCTATTTTATGGCCCCAATTTTTCTCTGTAAAATTGGGTCCAAAAAATATTCAGTTATAAAAAAAGAATATTTTGGAACTGAAAATTAAGTTGAAAAACTACTATGTAGATTTAGTTTAATAAAACAAAAACCCAAACAAAAAAAAAGCATGGAGCTACTATGGTGCCTAAAGTTTGTTAAAAAAATTTAAACTGAAAAGAAGATTTAATTAAAATAAGTTCAAAACTGCTTTTCAGATTCTTATTAAAAGTAACAAATCTGTTCAGGAATTTTTACAAACCCAAGGATGTTAAAGTGTAACATTTGTTAAAATGTTTTAGTTTCAATTCATGTTGAAACTGTAAAAAAAAAAACTCAAACTGAAGTTCAAAACTTCTTTTGAGATTAAATAAAACCCATAAATTTATTGTGTGTTTTGTAAAACAGCATCACCTGCTCTTCTGTGCTCGTCAGTTATTTTTGGCCTCTCTGGCCCTCCGGCGGTTTTGAGTGAACAGCTGGTTTTCTTCGACGCAGCTGTGCTGCAGCTTCATAAATAACCTCCCTGATCTCAGCGAAGGTGAATTTCTCGAACCGTTTCCCACCTGCAGGTTTACATCGAGAAGCAGAAAGGCGAGATCCTGGGTGTGGTGATCGTGGAGTCGGGTTGGGGCTCCATACTTCCCACCGTCATCATCGCCAGCCTGATGCACGGCGGGCCGGCCGAGAAGTCCGGCAGGCTGAACATCGGAGACCAAATCATGACGATAAACGGGACGAGCCTGGTGGGGTTACCGCTCAGCACCTGCCAGAGCATCATCAAGGTACCTGCAGCGTTCCTCCCTTTTGCTCTGCTGAAAATAAATCTAACCTTGCTTCTGTTTCCTTCAGGGTCTGAAGTCTCAGTCGAGGATCAAGATGAACATCGTCCGCTGTCCTCCGGTTACCATGGTGCTGATCCGAAGGCCGGACCTGCGGTACCAGCTGGGCTTCAGCGTCCAGAACGGGATAGTAAGTAACGAAAACGGGCAGAATTTCAGTAGAAACAGGAAAGAACAGGAAGTAGACGGTAAAACCACACAGAGGTACTTTCTGTGGGAAACTTTTAGAAAAATCTAAACAATCAGCCTTGAACAAAAACTGGAGGTCAAAATACGAAAATGATGTCATATTACCAGAATAAAGTTTGAATGATGCGAGAAGTCGTACGACAATAAGAATAAAGTAACACCAGAAAAAAAGTGACATGGTGGGAAAAAAAGCTGTACGAAAATTAAGTCACAATATTAAGTCGTAGTTATACAAAAATGATGTCATTCGCTGAATAAATTCCGAATGCAAAAATAAAGTCGTACAACAAAATATCATAATTTGAACTAAAAGGAAAACAATAAAATGAGTGGACCAGGAATACATAGAAAGTGTTCAGACAATAACTCCATATGTGACTCTATCCAGAAAAAAGACTCAAAAACACAAAACAAACGCCGGGCAAGGAGCAGCTTGAACGATAAGAAATGATGGGAAGTAATAGAAAACTGAATACGGAGTACTTTATGTGAAAAATCAATCGTTATTGACAGCAAACAACACAAAAACAATGGACCAGGAATACTTTCTACAAAACAAAAAGCATCTCACAAAGTTAATGGTTGAACTTTAAAGCCTTTAATTTGGGTTCTAAATCATTTTTTATTATTTCCTGGACGTTTTGTCGCGCTGATTCAGCGTTGTTCTTCGTCTTCTTCCTGCAGATCTGCAGCCTGATGAGAGGCGGCATCGCCGAGCGCGGCGGCGTCCGCGTCGGCCACCGCATCATCGAGATCAACGGGCAGAGCGTCGTGGCAACGCCTCACGAGAAGATCGTCCAGATCCTGTCCAACGCCATGGGAGAGGTGAGAACAGAAACCAGTTTGGAACTGGTTTCCAGGACAAAATGTCTTCCATCAGAGCCCACAGTAGGAACTGGTGGTAATTTATAGTAGAAGCCAAAGGTTTAAATTACCAGAAAAAATAAAAGTATTTGAAATATTTGCTCCACAGTGGGTCGATTTGATTAGCTGCTTTGCTAGCAGACAAAGAAAATGATTCATTTTGAGCAGAATTTTTATTATTCCCAGATAAAAACAACTTTTTGGTTTCTTTCTTCTCCAGATCCACATGAAGACGATGCCTGCAGCCATGTATCGTCTGCTGACGGCGCAGGAGCAGCCCGTCTACATCTGAGCTGCTGCTCTATAAGCCCCGCCCCCAGATTAAGCCCCACCCCAGATTAAGCCCCGCCCCCTCATCCCAGATGGATCTCACTGGACTTGCCTTAATCTGTACAGCTGACTGTCGTGTAAATCGCCTGCGGTGTGGCAGCAGAAGGCAAGCCGTCTCACTTTAGGCCGAGTGTTAACGTGACATTTTAGGTTTGACCAAAGATAATCTGTGGGTTTGTTTTTTTTCTTCTTGTGTATATTTAGGCTGCAAACAGAGACGATATTAGATCAGGTTGAATAGCCGTAATATCTGAATGTATTTCAATCATGATGGACCTATAATATGAAAGAGGATTGCATGTCCAATTCTGCAGAATAAATGTATGAAAATACAATGAATTCTGTTTTTTTTTTGTTCATTAGAAAGAAAAAGTAACAAACTTACTGAGGTAATGAAGGTTACACACTTAAATCCAACCTAAATAGAAAAAAATCTTAATATATGGAGATACAATGGTGTCAAAAGGCAGCATTTTGGCTTAAACAAGCCCACTTAGACTAGAGTGGGTTTATATCGCAGTTTTTTTTCCCTCAATATAAAATAAAATAGAAATATTTTACTGTAATGAATATGCGACTTGGGAAATACAAAAGTTACAAGACTAAAGTTGTAATAAGTAAAAAAGTCACATTACCAGAATGTGGTTGTATGAGAAAAATGGTCGTAATAATTCAAAAAATTTTACAATGTTACGTGAATAAACTTAATTTTAGTCGTAATTTTAGAACAGAAAAAAATCAATATTGCAAGAAAAATTTTGTATGAGAATTAAGTCAGTATTTTATGAGAATAAACATTACGAGAATAAAGTCGCAACAGTTGAAGAAAAAAGTGGTGATAAGAAAAAACTGCCAGGATAAAGTCAGAATACAAGAAGTCGTACGACAAAGTTATAACCTTAAGAATAAAGTAATACCAGAAAAAGAGTCATATGGCGGGAAAAATGTATGAGAATAAAGTCATACAAAAAAAAAATGTAATACAGAAATTGACTCACAATATCGCCAGACTAAAGTCAGAATAAAGTCGTTATACCACAACAACTAAGCACAAAAATAATAAAATGAGGAACGTTGAGCACGTTGTGAATGTTTAACTAAAATATTAATAAGACATTTTTCCATCGGTATTTAAAATATGAACATTAGAAAGCACTCCAATCTTTAACAAACATCGTTTTAAATCTGGAAACAAAAACCCTGAGCTGATCCTTTTAAAATCCGGCATCTTCCACGTTTTATTTCCCCTGCAAAAGGTTTGAAAGCGAAACAAAAAACAGAACCGAAACTTTGAAGAATGTGTAAAAAAAAATGTTTTATTCATCTGAATTTTCCAAGAGTGAGAAGCGAAATACTCAGGAGATCACAAACTACAAAAACCATAAATCACAAACTAAAAAGACATCATGATTGTCGCCACTTTCCTCCGGTGCACAGACAGACTAGAGTGGGTTTATATCGTCAGTATAAAAATAGAAGCAGTAAAAAGGTGATTGTCTCGGCTCAAAACAGCCTGTTAAATTCCTCGCTCAGTTTGTTCCAGAGGAATAAATGAAATAACTTTCCCTCCAGACTGAGTCTCACTGCAGAATCAGCTCATTAAAAACAGTAACAGCAGGAATTTACAACGCCGCGTTACGGCCGGCCGGGTGGAAAGAACAGGAGTTAGTTTCTGCCAAAAAAAGCAGAAACTTTTAGATTTATTTCTGAAATTTTCTAGCAGAAAGGCGGACACTTTTGAGTTTCAAAATTGAAGAAAAAAAAAATTACTTTTGGAAGATTTCAGAGTTTGAAAAGAAAAAAATTGCCAAGATTAGTATGAAAATTCAACATTTCAACAGCTCAAAAATTTCCAAGTTTTTCTAAAAAAAAATTTTCTGAGTTTTTTCTAGAACTTTTCTTAAATTTTCTTGAAGCTCCAAAAGTAAAAAATATTCAACTTTCGAAACTGAAATTTCTAAGTTTCTTCCGTAAAATTTCTGATTTGTCTCCAAAGTTTTGAGTTTTTTTCTCTAATAAATGTTCGACTTTTCAAACTCAAGAACTTCCAAGTTTTTTCCATAAAATTTCTGAGACTAATCTCAAAATTTGAGATTTTTCTGGCAAATTTTTTGATTATTTTCAAACGTAAAAAAATTCACTTTTGAAACTTCAAAATTTCCAAGTTTTTTTCTACAAAATTTTTAGATTAATCTAAATTTTTGAGTTTTGAGTTTTGGAGCTCAGAAATGTCCTTGTTATTTTCTACAAATCTTCTGAAATTATTCTCAAAATTTCCTAGTTTTTGACAGACATTTACTCCTTCTTCCTTTCCATCCAGAACGGCCGTAAAACGCCGCTGCCGGAATGACGTCTGTTTAAAGTCAAGTTTTTGTTTTAAGTCTTTAACAGGAAAAACAAACCCAATGCTTCCAGGTTTTCCATCCAGCCTCTGAATTTCACAGCAGCTTCATTTCCCAGCTAGAATCAGGAGTAAAAAGGCACCGCGACAGTTTTCTGCTACCCAGAATGCAACTTTCTCCCCCAAGTAAATCTGGGTTTTATTCTGAAAATCAACAAGGAGCCGCTCCAGAAGTGAAGCCTAAAAACTACTTTACAGCTGAACTTTTTCTCTGATTGTTTGTTACTAAACTCTGTTTTTAGGGGAACGATTTCTTCTTAAATTGTGACACGAGACGGTAAACATGTAATCATTTTACTTACTCTTCTACACTTAAATATGCTGAAATTACATAAATAGTTCTGTACAAAAGTCTCGAGTTTTCCCTCATTCCTTCCAAGGCATCCAGATTTTCTAAACTGAATAATTGAATCAATAATTCACCACAATTTCTGAAGGTCTGAATGTTTCTTTGGACTCTGGCAGCTTTTTTCCAGTTTATTCTAGCAGCAAAAACATGATTATTTTATTCACCCTGACAGCAGCAGTGTGATTAAAAACTGTGGCATTAAATCTCTTTGCAGCTCAAGTTCACAGCAGTTATGGTTTACAAGCGAAGCAAAGTCATTACAAATTTTGTGGATGTGTTCAAATAAAACAGATTTTAAATCATCTGCAGAAATCTGGGAAAAAAAACAGTAAAATTTGTGATTTTCAGCAACAAAATTAAAAACGAAAACAGCGGTTACACTTTGTAACTTAGGAAAAGTCACTCCAAGCTCCAAGGAAAGGAAAGGAAACTTTATTTTAGTTTTGTAAAATGTTTAGTTGCTTTTAGAGCGAGAGAATCACAACTAAGGTGAAGAGAGAAATTTTAATTGTTTTTGTTTCACAGCAGTTACACTGTGAACCAGAGTTAAAGTCACCAGAAGTTTATGTATAAACTTTATTAAATGAGCCATTAATGTGCAACTTTTTTATTTTCACTCTAAAGAAAATGTAGACTTTAATCTTGAAAATTAATTTTCTACTGTAGGAAATATGTGATAAAACAGCAGCCAGGCACAAACACAAAATGGTGGCAGGAAGTGACAAAACAGATAATCAAAACAAAAGTTAGTTTATGATGAAATTACCAGATTAAATTCCTAAAAACATCTTTAGGGAGAATGTTGGTGCGAACCCACGATGAATTTAATGAATAAAAATCTATTTCTCCACTTAAATTAACTATTTTTATTCATATATTTGAATGAAAGTCGTCTAAAACGTGACATTCTTCATGTTCTACCTGATGAATCCTGTTTAAAGTTTACCATTTCTGCAAAATATGAGATGTAGAGGAATTTAATCTGAAATAATGGAATTATTAAACGATATATAAGCTCAGAGGCAAATGAAAAAAGGTAATTTTTCAGTTTTTCTATAAACTTTTCCAGTTAAAACTTCCAAGTTCAAATTTCTAGATTTTTAATTAGGTCATTTAATGAAAGTAAATTACCAAGTAAAAGTTTATTATATCTATAAATTGTAACCGATACAATGGTTTCAACGCTCTGTTTGGTTTTTCCAGTTCCGTCACATTTTGAGAATCTGGATTCAATTATTTTATGTTTATTGCTGAAAAAAAACAAACAAAACAAAAAAATGAGTATTGATGCTTCATTTGGCGAGTGAATAATAATTAGTTTAAGGATCCATCATAAATCCTGTTTTAAGATAACAGACAAAAACAAGCGTTTGTTTTTTTTGTGGGGATATTTAGATAGAAATAAAACTTTAGACGGTGGAACGTGATTATTAAATCTCTCAGCTTGTAGCAGCTCTGGGGAAATTGACTGGAAGGAAAACCTCCCGGGAACGTTTCTGGTTCCTGCAGCTGTTAAAGACCTTCAGAAACTGGATGAATATTAACCAAACCAGCTTTAAAACATTTCATCTGCTGCTCGGAGGAAAAACAAATAAAGTTAAGACTTCTGCTTGATATTTGTGATGGATGGGATTCAGAAACCCTCGACTCGCCGGTGAAACACTGGAGGCTGTTAAACCCAAACTGAACGTTTCGTCTCTGGAAATCAGGACCGACATTTCTTCCTCTGTGGCGGTGAACGCCGCCGGCTTCAAGACAGTCTGGACCCGAAGCCGAAATGTGAGAAAAAAAAAAAAAAAAAAGTTCAGAGAGCGACAGAAGCTGGCGAACAACCTCACTTCCTGTTAGCAGCCTCACAGCTCGGTGTCCTTGTACTTCTGAGGGTTGTAGTATCCCCTGCGGGTCTGCTCCGCCAGCTGCCGGCGGTACTCCGCCTCGTTGTCCTCGTTTCCTCTCGTCTCCGAGTACGCGGGCCGGGACGTCGTCTGCGGCTCGGCGTTCGAGCTGGAAACACGAAGACAAGTCAGATCGGCTGGAAAAGGGGAAACGGGAGAAACTGTCTACCAGCTCAACGGACAGAAAATATGATTCTAGCAGCAAAACCCTGATTATTGTATGCAGCAGAGGTTAGAGGACGATGAAAAACTCAGATGTTTTCTGGGGAAAACTCAAAGGTTTTACAGAAAAAAAAAAAACTCAAAAGTTTGAAGTTCTAAGAATAAAAAACCCTCAGAAATTTAAAAAAAAAAACTCCAGAAAAACTCAAGTTTGAGCTTCATAAGTCAAAAATTTGTAATTTTTTAAACAGCCAGAAGTGACTCAGCAGGTCGTTGCTAGGCAACCAAAGTTTGAAACGGCTTCTTACCTAGCAACTTGTTGCTAGGCAACCAAAAGAGCGAGCGAGTTGATTCCACCGACCTAGCTTACATTGGTGCTAACGTCTTTCCTCTGCCTACGTCTCCCAGAATGCCGTGCGGTTCTGGATCGGAGCTCAGTGAATGTTCCATCAGATGTGCCATCTGTTGGTATTGATCATGTGTCTATTGATCTATTGATTTATTGCCTAGTTTGAGAGGTTTTATAAAAATACTCAGGAGTTTCTGCTGCTTTGACTTTGATTTGCACAAAGTGACGCTTCAGTCAGTTTGTGTTTCTTCTTCTTCCTCTTTACTTTCTTGCCATTGACAGGAATTTAAACAGTTTCCATTTCTGTGGAAAACGAGACAGAAAAAGCTCTGACCCGATTGGCTGGGGGCGGTTCAGGTTGGGCTTTGGCAGCTTCACTGGGACGGCGTAGATGTCTGGATGCTTCTGGGCGATTTCCAACTGGAACAGACCCAGAAATGTCAGAGTGAATCGCAGCAAAGCCACAGAGGAGCCTTTCAGGAGGCCACTGTTCTGGCAGCCGGACCCGGAAACCTCAACGGGTCTGAATGCAGACTAAAGGAGCGGCGGGTTTTCACTGACTCGAGCGTGTTCCGCCTCCTGCAGCTCCAGAAGACGCTGAGCTCGGGCCAGATGGTCCATCTTCTCAAAGGCTTTGATCTGGAAGAACACGAGGCCCAGTTAGTGGAAGGAAGAAAGATGGCCGACGTGGAGCGTGAAGGATTATGAGGCTGATGAACACGGGGTTCCTACACGTCTACGAGTTTTATTCATTCATTGGTTTTCATTCATTTCATGAATTTAATCGCTAATTTACATTCATCTCATTTTGAATTTTGTTGTTTTTCCAAGATTTTTAACATTTTCTGTCTAATTTTACCAACATGGAACTAATCAAACCATCAAAAGCAAATAAAAAATAAAAATGTCTTTTCCTTTAAAGCTAATTAAACCTCTTCAATATGTAGGGGGAAAACGACAACATTAAAATGAAAATAAACCTTAAAATCCACTGAAAATTTAATTCTCTAAAGATAAACGACTTCAGCCATTTTGTAAATTAAATTACCAAAACATTCAGCACATTTCAGAAACTCCTACTTTGGATTTTGTTGATTTGTTTTACCATTTTTTACATATTTAACTTTATCTTTCTCTTTTTGCCCAAATGAAACAAATCAAAAACGTTAAATTCCCCCAAAAATTATTTCACCGTTTTCAGCTAAACTGTTTACAACCAATAATTTAGACATGATTGTTAGTTTCATCGTTTGTGTTGTAAAATTTTCTTTACTGAATTTTAAAATTCACTGAAATTTAACAGAAATGAATAAAACTACATTTTTGCTTCACTTAAATGAACTAAAAACCTTAAAATCCAACAAAAACTTGTTTTTTTTCCTTAAAGCTCAACTATTTAAGCAACTTGAACCATTTCCTTATTATAATTACCAACATATTTAACTCATTTCATACATGGAGACATTGGATATTGTTGTTTAATTTCCAACATTTTTAACATTTTCTGACTAATTTTGCCAAAATCAAAACCTTAAAATCCAATAAAAACTTTGTTTTCTCCAAACTTCAACTATTTCAGTCGTTTTCAGCCACATAAAAACTATTTACAAACCAAATTTTTAAGTCATTTTACTTCAATAAAATGAACTTAAAACTTTAACTTTGTGTAAAATGTCACTGAAATTAACGTGAATCTTTAAAACTATTTGGTAATAAACTAATTCTAATTAATCTCAACCAGAGACATTGAATGGCCTTGTTGTTTGATGCCACATTATTTTTCTCAAACATTTGCTTAAAAGTTTATATTTAATGTTAAATTTACAGTTTTTTTAAATCAAGCTGCATCATTTACAAAGTTTGAAAAAGTGTCGAGTTCAAACGGACTCGGAGTTCAACATCTGGTTAAGTCCAGAAAACGGTCAAGTTTTGTGCAGGAACCCTGAGCGGGACGTGGACGTGTGGAGTTACCTGATTGGCCATTCTCTATTTCAAAACAGGAAGAGAGAAAAGGCAAAGGAGGAAGAAAAGGAAACAAGTTTACTAAGCGAAGCGAAAAGGCAGAAAGGAGCGAGAAAGTGAGCAAAGAAGGGAACGGGTCGCTTCGTGTTCAGACCTTTCCCAGGAAGGACTTGTTGGCGGGGTCTTCCTCCTCCTGCGGGTTCGCCGGCGCCGGCTCCTCTGAGGACTGGTGCAGGCGGGGCATGCTGGGCTTCAGGGCCACCGGCGGGGGAGCCGGCCTGCTGGCGGCCGCCGCGTCGATGCTGCTGATGGTGCTGCTGGACTGGGACTCGTAGCTGCGCACCGAGTCGGTCCGGGCCTGGGCGCGGACCTGCGGCGAGGAGAGCGACGCCGGGTTAGAGCTGGGAGGGGAGGCGGGGAACTAATTCGTCATTTTCACCCACCGTGGTGGGACCTTCTGCAAACCCAACGAAACTAAAACTGTCGCTTGTGCTGCAGTCACTTTACAGATATCAATGAATGTTTCCAGAGGTCATCAAAGGTCAACCGGCCTCCAATTTGGTGCCAAACAACTCAGCCAAAAAATGTGCAGCAAAAAACTCATTTGTGCTGCTGTGGCTGTGAAGATATTAATGGAAGTTTAAAAGTCAAAAGGTCAACCGGCCATCCGCATCACCACGTTGGTGTCAAAGTTTTTTGCGCAGCGACAAATTTGCGTTGCTAAGCAACGTGTCAAACATATGCGGTTAGTAGAAATGCTGTGCGGTCAGCCGTCTGAGGATGTTGGAGGTTTCGTCCTTTTGTCGAGGTCAAAGTTCTGAACGTGTTGCACTTGGGCCCAGAATCGTCTCTTTTGAGAAAAACAAACACATTTCGCAACACTTCTGCCGCGACGCCATCTTGGATATTTTCTAAAGCAAAACGCGAAGCGTCGTCACGTAAAATACGCCAAATCTTTAGGCGAGCAGCTCAACGGTTCCAACCCCGCCGCTCACCTTTGGCGGTTCTGGGACGAAGGACGGCGGCGGGCTGGGGTCCCGGTTCAGAACCTCCCTGCTCCCGGGCCTCTTCGCGCGGCGCGGCTCCTCGGGCAGGACGGGCTCCGACGACCTGCTGATGGCGGAGACGGGCGTCGGGTCGTCCGGCGTCTCGTCCAGCTCGTTGTCGGTGTAAGCCCCGCCCTCGTCCGCCGTGTCGTCGTAGTCGCTGGTGAGGCGGCTGTCCATGCTCAGGTAGTCGGCGCTCATGGCCGACAGGTAGGACATGCGGTCGTCCTGAAGGTCCAGGTCCACGTCTGACCCGTCCATCTGCAGGGACGGAAACAATCAGAAACTTCTTTATTTCAAAACTCGGAATCAAAATCCTGCTGGAATTTAACTTAAATCACTTCGTTAATATTAATCTGCAGTATTTTCATCTCAAACTGATACTTTGAATTTTAATGTGTTTTATGTTGAACTTTTTGTGAATAGTTTTTGTTTTCATTACAGCTGAACGGCTTCTGCACTTTTCATCAACTTTAACCATTTAATCACCAACATGTTCAGCTCCTGTTTCACAGGTTGATGTTTGATTTTTACCTGCTGCTTTAAACTTAAAACCATAAAATTAAATTTATCAGAAACCTCAAAATCCATCAAAAACTTGGTTTCCTCCTTCATTTAGAAACCAACATATTCAGCTCATTTCAGATTAAATTACATTGATTTTGTCCATTTGTGTTGCAATTTCCAAGACTTTTGACATTTTATGTCTAATTTTGCTGAAAACAATTAAACGAATCAGGAAATCCAACTAAAACGTTTCCTTCAAACTGAAATATTTCAGCCATTTTCAGCAAGTTAAACCATCTAATGATCTTTGAGCTCATTTCACACTTGGTTAGATAAAACTGATCATTTTAAACCAGTAAAATGTCAGTTTTATAGTTAATTTTAAAAGAATTTTAGCGTTTTTCTCCAAAAAGACCAACTACTTCAGCTGCTTAAACAATTTTGCTAATTTATCTACCAATATACAAACCTAATTTCAGACATGGCTAATCTGAATTTTGTTCTGTTTTCATTTCCCACATATTTAACTTTTTCTGTCTAATTTTCCCAAAACGAAGCAAATAAAAAAACCTTAAAATCCAACAAAAAGTTAGTTTTTGTCGTCTTCAGCTACTTAAACCATTTGCAGACTAATATTTTCAGCAATTTTATACTTTGCTGGTTTGTAACTTCTGCGGTTAGACTTTTTCCTTCCACTAAACCTTCCATTAATATGCGTGGATTCAGTGTTAGCTCCGACACGTGTGTGCACATGTTCATTTTCCCTGGTTGATATTCTGATTTCTCTCGGCCAGACTCACCTTCCCCTCGGACACCCACACCGCTTTGTCCTGCTGCTCCCGGATCGTCTCCTTCACGCTGCCGTACCAGGCGTCATTCGACGAGTTCAGGTCGACGGTCGCTGGATTCCCAACAAACGGGAACATCCACAGTGAGCGAATCGGACTAAAAGCTTCAAGCGATTCTCTCTGAGGCGCCACTGACCGGTGAAGAGGTGGGAGCAGGTCTTCTTCAGCCGCACCGCCTGCTCGTACAGTTTCCGCGCGCTGCGGTTCGACCCGGGGATCAGGCGGCTGCGCATGGCTTTGACGCCCTGCTTGCTGTCCGGGTTCAGGAACACCACGATGGGGTACCACTGGGTGTAGTTCAAGGTGTCCACGGCTTTGGGAGTGACGTCCAGCAGCGCGTGGAGGTCCTACACGGCGCCGCGTTTTAGGATTTTATTTCCACCAAAAGCAGACTTTCAGGTAAGAATAATTTAAAAAATAAACGGACTACCTGCTCAATGATTTGTCGTATGGTGTTCAGTCTCACCACTCCAGACGATTTCTCACTTCCAGCGTCTTTGGGCTCCGTTTCTGAAACACGGAAGTTTTTCGGTTTGTTTTAAACTTTGGTGTAAACCAGAGAGTTAATTTGAATTATAAAAAAAAAAAAAAATTGACTCTCTACAGTAACAATTTCTGCAGTTCATTCAAAGCGTGAGAGAGAAAAAATGTCCACCTGATAACAGGAAGGCTGAACGGAAAACAGCAAAATAAAGTTTTGAATTTTTTTCAGTTTTAATTCTCAGTTAATTTTTTTCCCTTTTCTCTGTTTTCAGTTAAAAAAAAACTAAACATTTTAGCTCTAATGTAGCTTCATATTGTTGTCATAGTTGATAATTTCTGTTTAGAAACTACGATACAAATGTGAAATATATATATATTTTTTTCAAAAAAATAGAAACAAAAAAACTCTAGATTTTTTCTTTTTTCTTTATTTTCAACTTGTTTTCAGGTTAAAATCATTCAGGTTTTGCAGTTGTTTTTAATTTTATGGCCCCAATTTAGCTCCGTATTTTTGCTTCTTTCCAAAGCAGAGACTGTAATCAGCCTAAATCGATTCCAGCAGGTGAAATACTATTGGAACATATTAATCAGAGGTGAAAGGTCGTTTTGAGGATTCCTGACCATCAATCCAGAGTGACAATAATAAATAAATAAAATGTTCCTTACAGGCGCTGGAATGAATTGTAATTGCCGCACAAACAGAAGCAAGTTTAGACGATACTTACTGGCAATCACAAACTCGTTGGGAAGGTCGTTGGCCAGTTTCTCGTTCACTACGTCGGAAATCGGCCCGAATATCACCACCGGCCTCCTGAAACCAGCTAGAAACACGACCTGGATGTCAGGATTTACCGTCGTCAGCGGAGACGAAGGGGGGAAACGTTTCCGCTACCTTCTCGGAGCACCACTCTCTCGTACGCGGGGAACTTGGTGGCGACCGGCGCGGAGCTCAGGTCCTCTCGGCTCTTCCGCAGGTCTTTCTTCTTCCCCGCCCTTTGACCTCTCAGCCTCCAGAAGTCTCCTCTGTCGCTGCCCGACGCCGCTCTGGCAGCGTTCTGCACGTTGGCCATTTGTTCAGCTCTGAGGCACAAAACAAACCCACTTCAGAGGTTTTCTGCACCGAACGTTTCACGTCTCAGACGCGTCTCCCTGACTGCCCACCTGCTCTTGTTGGGGATGATTCCCTTTTTCATTTCGGGCGACTGGTTGTCCCGGTCCATGCGGATGGCCAGCCAGTGGCCCAGCTTGCCGTCGTACAGCGTGTCGGTGACCTTGAAGATCTCTCCCCGGCCGAACGGGAGGCTCTGCGGCGCCTCCTTCTCGTACTCAAAGTGGGTTCTGATGTAGAACGAGTCGCCGCGTCCGGATGCCAGAACATCTTCATACACTGAAACCAGAAAAACAAAAATCATTTTGGATCCAGAGCCACAGATACGTTATACTGGTTCTGTGTACTTTTCAGTGACATTACATGCATATAAGCTTGTTATTCAGGTTCATAAACAGACTTTTAAGGCGTCATCTTGTATTCTCTCCTGTAATTTTATCTCCTTTGCCTTTGAGTTTATTAACATTGAAATAAACCCAAAGCAGTTTCTGAAACAGGGTTTCTGCAGGTTTCACCAGCTCAAAATTAAGGCTTTTTAAGACCATTATGAATTAAATTTAAGGCCTGTACGACAGAAAGGTACAAAGGAAAACTGAGTATTTTATATTGTAGTGGTGCTGAGCATACAGCATCAAAGATAAATGTCAACCAGCCAGCTCACGATGAAGTTACAATGTGCTAGTGCGCTAATAAGCTAGCTGGCAAAGCAATATTAGCAGCTAATTAGCAGTAGCCTCAACAAACTCAAGTTACAGAACGTAATGAATCTGCGTGCATCTCAAACGTTTGCTCGATGAAAAAGTCACTATGTAGAATATCCAAGATGAAATAGTTCTGCCAAGACAACATTTAAGAACCGACTAAAATATTTAAGGCCGACTTACATTCTCCCCTGAATTTAAGACATTTTAAGGCCTGAATTTCAGTTACATTAATTCAGAGGTTCCCAAACTGTGGGGCCATTGAAGGGGGAGAACGAGAAGCGGTATGGATGAATGAAAAAAAAAAAAAAAAACTGATTCGGAAAAAGTTTATTTTGAAAATTTGTTACTTATATGAATTATTGTCTTTTTGGTCTTTTGGTTTGTCTGATGATGTCGTTTTTTAAACGATTAGTAATTTGATCAGTTACTCGGTACTTGAGTAACTTTTTACCACACCTTTTTTTACCGTTACTGGAGTTTTATTTTTGTGTTCGTACCTTCGGGTTTGCTTTGAGCCAGGATGGTCACGTCTTCTCCTTTCGGGACCTCCAGCAGGAAGAGCACGGCGTCTTCACGCACCATCCCTCTGAAGTCAACGTTGTTCACCTGAAACAGAGACCAGAAAGTCACTGGAAGGGTTTTCATTTAGATACCATGCGAATGTCGCAATACGAGGACCTAAAGGCGGCACCTTAACGATCTGATCTCCGGTCTGAAGACCCTCCTGCTCGGCCGGACTGTCCTCCTGAACGCCGGCGATGAAGATGCCGACGTCGTTCCCTCCGGCTAGCCGCAGCCCAACGCTGTCGCCCTTCTTGAATCGGACCATTATGGTGTTCGGCCTTTTGCCACGAAAACAGTCAAGTTTAGAAAAACAGACAAACTCTCCTTTAATTACTCATATGGGCTGATTGCTGCGTGGCTGGGGAACAAAAAGCTGCAGGCTGAAGATGACTACCATCAGTTTTAGCTGTTAGCATAAAGTGCTAAATCTTAAATGTATATAAAAGGTAAAGGGACGAAGTGCTTTGCTACCAATTTTCAACTCTACAACAACTAGATAATAAGGTCTGGAAAAAGCTTCAATTAAGAGAAAAAAAATAGCGAGGAAGAGAGAAGTAGGTCAGCAATGCTAGCTTGACTATGACAACCTGAACATGTAGATGTGCTGTGGAATTTTGTGTTTCAGTTCAGTTACAAAATATAAAAAAATGCAACCGAAACACCAGCTCTGACAGATGAACAGTAGAGCAGGTGTTTAAATTAGCTAATCAACCGCCGCTATGTTAGCTTAGCTAGCAGCAGCGGTAGCTAATCTATTACAGTGATCACAAAACAAACATCAAGCCCAAAACCAAAACTGTAACAGAGTGAATCTTCTGTTCTTTGTGTGGGAAATGTTTGAGTGTTTTCGGTGTTGAATCTTGACACATAAAGCGGCGTTGTTGGCAGTTGCTATGGCAACAATTCTGCCTGTAACGCAGCCGACACGGAGAGCGAGAAAAAATTATTTGAGTTATTATTTAATTGTTTTTCTGCGTTATTATTCCTTTTTACTGTGGCGCAGTGAAATAAGTTAAAACCAACATCTCCAGGTTTTATATAGTTAACGGAGATGTTCTACCGTTAAAGAATCGTCTTTTTGTCCTCCAGCATTGTGCGAATGTGCGAAATTTCCGAATGTAAACAATAACATGCAAGTGGTATATTAAACCACTGACCCGTAGACTTCCTGATCCTCCAAGCTCGGCTTCTGTGGGACTTTTGGAGGAACATGAACTCTTGGGGCGACTGCCACTGCTGCGAATGAAAACGTTAAAGCGATCAAGTCAGCAATATTGTTCTTTAATCAGCTTGTTTTTCTTCAGAAGCCCAAAGACGTTTACCTGGCGGCGACACAGATCGAGTTTCGTCCCTCTCTGGCGGCAAAGGGGAGGAATCTTCATGCCTCTCTAGACTTTTGAGAGGCGTCGGCATTGCACCCATCTTCATCATCCTGCTAGAAGGATCGTCTCTGAAAGTAAAAAAAAATAAGTTATCAGGAAATGCTACAAAAGAGTAACATAAGAAGTCCTGTTATAATAAAATCTTAGTGTTAAAAGAAAAAAGTTGCAACAACTGGAATAAAATTGTAATACAAAAATAAAGTCATTATAGTAAGTCATGAGAAAAACTAATATTTTCAAACTCAAAACATCTTAGGAGTACCACAAGGTTGTGTTCTCGGACCCATGAGAACACGAAGAATGATTTCATTCATGGGAGCAAAAAATAAACTAAATCTGACAAACACAACAAAATCAAAGAGGAAAATGAGATTCAAAAGGTGTTTTAATGTAGCTTAAGATTTGTACCACAAATAACAGTTTTTTGCACTGCCATTTTAGCTGTTGCCACCAGCATTGCGTAATTAATTTTGATAATGCTAACTGACCTGAAATAGATAAAGTATTACTGCCAAACAGAGAATACGACATCTTTTTACAGCTGTATATAGCAGGTTATTATTTACTTTGAATACCTGAATCAAAGCTCAACTGTGTTATTTTAAGACGCTGAAAATAGACCAAAGCGATCCGCGTTTAGCTGCATGAAAGCGTACCTGGGTTTGTCTCGAAGCCTCTCATTGGACGAGTGTGAGGAAAGGTCGGAGGGTTGACCTCGCTCCTGTGGAGAGTAAGAGCGGTACGACTCGATCTCAGAGATATCTGCAAAAAACACGACAGACGAAGTGAAAAATGTCCCTTTCCTGCAGCCCAACCTGAAACCGAAACACATCAGATGCAAAACAGATTCACCTGTTTTGAAATCAAACGCCCCCGACTAAATTACAAGCATAAGCAGATCCGTGGCTCTTAAACTGAAAAGCATCAGACAATCACAGCAGCACACTGCAAAAACACAAACTATTACCAGGTGTTTTTAGTCTAGGTTCTAGTGTAAATATATTGATGCACTTGAAATAAGAGAAAACTAGCTAATAAGTCATTGTTCAATAAGATATAGGAAGTTGTTTTAACTGAACAATTCCAGAATATTGACAAAAATGTTCTGGTTCCATTGGCAGATTATTTGCCCGTTGCCTAGCAACCCCAGCAGAGTTCCGCCCGTTACCCAGCAACCTCAGTGGAATTCCACCGTCACCTAGCAACCAAAGCCTGGTTTACACAAAATATGTTCATTACGTTCTTTATTTTGCACAAAATTATTCTTGGATAATAAGATTTTACTCTGGTTGTTGTTTCAGTTATAACATGGAAAAAATGTCTCATTTTCAGTGAAATAATCAATGAAACAAGCACATTTTTGTCAGTATTAAGGAATTATTTACTTAAAACAAGCTGCTGTATCTTGCTGAAAAGTTTCTTTTAAAGTTAGATTTGTCTTTTTTCAAGTGCATTAAAATATCTACACAAGAAACTAAGCAAAAATACTTTTTGTGTTTCTGCAGTGCAGGGAAAAAAATGAAGTGGATGGACGATGCTTGGGAGGTAAAAAAAATAAAAAACAACAAAAAAATCCTTGTATTGTGGAAATCCAACAGCAGGATTATAATCTGGGATTAGATCACGCTGCTGGAGGGGAATGAACACTTTCACACATGAAAACACAAACCAGACAAAGTGGGTCACGCTGGACCAATCAGAGTCCTCCGTCTGGGTCATGTGACCCTAAAAAAAAACCAGGTATAAAAGGAGCTGCTGCTGCTGCATGGAGTGAATATTTAAATATTTAAATACGACTAAAAGCGTTTGAGAGTAAAAGTAAAAGCTTTTATTTAATGAGCGTAAAACAAGTTACAGCAACATTATTGGCAACAATTTCTTCTTCACAAATGGAAGTTCACATGCAGTGGGTTATTTATTTTTCTCTCTCAAGCGTTTTAAAGGTACGTTTATGATGATGGCGGTGATGATGATGATGGCGGCGGCGGAGCATTCACACCGGGTAGGTCCTGCTGGTTTTCAGTTTGGAGGGTCTCTCACCATCGAGCTCCGAGTCGCTGTCCACCATCGGCGGGATGCGGATCAGGATCTGGCGGCGGTCGCGCTGAACCACCAGCTGCAGCCGGCCGCGAGACTTCTCGATCAGCTTCCCGGCGTCGCCGAGGGAGAGGTTCTCCGTCACCGTGCCGTTGATCTGAGGGAGGAGAGAGAGAGAGGTCAGAGGTCAGAGAGGAGGAGGTTGAGTTTATAGGTAGAAAAATAAACACAAGTTAGAGAGAGAAAAAGAAAAATCAATGGAAAGAAGATAGAGGAAGATAAGAATGAAGGGATGGGAGAGAGCAGGATTTAGAGGAAGAAACAGGAAGGAAGGAGGGGAAGAACTCAAGGAGGGAAGGAAGTGTGAGAAAGATAGTAGGAAGGAAGAAGGGAAAGAAGGAAGAAAGATTAAAAATCAAAAGAAAGGAAGTAAACAGGTAATGAAAAAAAGAAAAAAACAGAGGAAAGAAGGAACTGAAGGGCACAAGGAGGGAGGACAGAAGGAAGAAGCAAAGGAAAGGAGAGGCACAAATAAGGAACAACGATGAAGGAAGGAAGAAAGGAAGGAAAAGAAGAAGGATGGAATGGAAAGAAAAAAGGAAAGAAGGAAAAGAAGAAGGAAAAAGGGAAGGAAGGAAGAAAAACCAGATGAAGAATGAGGACTAATCTCTCTCTCTCTCTCTCTCTGTCTGTTTATTCTTGTTTTCTGAGTGATTCTGTTTTTCTCCCGGCTGTATAAGCTGAATCTGTCCCACCTTCAGGATGATGTCTCCCTCCTGCAGGTTCCCGTCTCTGCCGGCCAGGCCGCTGCTCGTCATCTCCTTGATGAAGAGCTGGCTGCCCAGGCGCAGGCCGTACTCTGCAGGAGAAGATCAGAAACATTTCAGACCTGGACGCGATTACACAAACATTTTAAAGACAGATCTGGAATGAATCTGTAATAAAAACAAACATTTTTTGGGGAAAAGTATCGTTTTACCCTGAAAAATATAGAAAATTCAGCCTTTGGTTGGAACATATTTAGTGAGGAAGGAAAATAATCTCCTGCTGAATAAAGATTGTGATTTGTAGAGCAGCAGTCTGCAGTAAATATTTGCAACCTCTATACATAAATGTACAACTTTTCATATTTTTATAATTAATAATTTGATTAAATTCGATGCATCATTATTATTGGAGAAATGAGAGTTAAAAAAACGATTCATTTCTCACTTGGAGATGAGAAAATTTAACATTTTGGAAGATTTAAAAGGTACAGCAAGTCACATTTAAACTTAGTAAAGTTTTCATAAATGACAATTTCTGCATGAATCCCTCCTGGTTTAAGAGTTTTAATCCCATCCGGAGCCAACTAAGCTAAAAATCTTCTCTTTTTCTCTTTAATACTTCAGTAAATTCATTATTTGCATGAGAAAAATCACCACTGGAGACTGGATAAAACTATTAATATGTTGCAAAAACTACATTAAACCTAATCCTTAGTTAGTTATACTATAATAATCTCGTTTTATGAGCTTAGCTTTAATCAAACATCTGAGCTGCTGCTCTGCTAATCTGTCAGCAGATAAATCAGACTCAAAGGAAGAGATGAAGGCCACCAATTAACCTCTCAGGTTTTATTTTAATGACCAAACTCATCTCCACGCTGCTGTTTTGAAGATCTGGAAGCCCCAGAACGATGCCGACGTGTGTATGCTAAGCTAAGCGCTATTTTTAGCTATGAAGGAAAACCAGAAAAAGAAACGGCTAGAAAACGACAAACGGTCAAAAAAAAGTGGAAACATTTTAAATTAAATCGAAAACACAAAACAATTCAGTAGAAAGCAGAATTAGCTAGGAGGCTAATTTTGGCTAATCAGAGTAGCTAGCTAGCAGTGTGTTAGCCAAGTTGTGTCAAAAAACACAACAACTATGCAGCAATTAATGTAACATAAGATTATTGCACTTTAAGCAATAATGTTTATTTAAAATGGGTTGGATATATTTACACTAAAAGTTACTTGGTAAAATGTTGTGTTTTTACAGTGTGCTGCCGTCGTCGTCTGATATGTTTTTGTGTAAAACTAATAAAAGCAGCTTAAGAAGAATCGCTCTCGGATTGAATCGTTCTGCAGTTCGGGCCGCTCACCTTCGGTGGGATGGTTCTTCAGCAGCAGCACGTTGACGGGTTTCTCCAGCGGCTCCTGGTCGCGGACCGGACGGGGCAGCGGGATGGGGATGGCAGGGGGCGACGGCGAGCGATCCAGGCGGTCTCTGCTCGCCGCCCGCCGGACCGGCTCGTTGTACCTCGAGTCCCGGTCTCGGTCCCGGCCGCGTTCGAAGCTCGGGTCGCGCCTCTGGCCTCTTCCGGGGCTGTAGCCGTCTCGGCCGTAGCGCGGCTCCGGGCTCGGGGCGCGGTCGAGGCCTCGATCGCTGCGGAAGCGCCGATCCGGGCTGGAGTCACGGTCGAGGGCGCGCTCGCTGCGGTAGCGGCGGTCCGGGCTGCGGTAGCGGCGTTCCGGGCTGTAGTCGCGGTCCAGCGCGTGCTCGCTGCGGTAGCGCTGCTCGGGGCTGCGGTCCAGCGTGCGGCCCCTGCTGCCGTCGCGCCGGTAGCCCCGGTCGGGGCTCAGGTCGCGCTCGACGCTCCTGCCGCGGTCGCGGGTGTGGTAGCCGGAGTCGCCGTAGCCGCGGCGCTCCGGGCTGTTGTCGCGGCCGCTGATCATGCTGCGGCGGTCCGCGTCGTAGTTGTAGTCGCTGTAGTTGTCGTTGCTGAAGACTTCAGGCGAGGCGGGGCGGGGCATCACGCTGACCGGGACCCTCTTGGCGCGCTTGACCGTCTGCAGAAGAAGAAGAGAAATGGTGAGAGAAACCTCGCAGCTGTCTGGGTTCCTTTGGATCCAACAGAACTTTCCAGGTTTCTTTGAAAGAAGGACTAGAAAACAACAAGCAGTCCAAACACAGATTGTCTGTAAGGGCCAATCTATGCAAACTAGTTCTGTATCTTTCCTCACATAACAAACACAATTCCCAATGTTACCATGGCAACAGCACAGTAATAGCGTAATAAAATACTAAGTTTAGTGGCCAGGAAGAAAAATACACATTTTAACAACAAAGGAAGAAAGAAAACAAGAGCAAAGGATGAAGGAAGGAAGGAAGAAAGGAAGGAAATAATCATAGTTTGAAAGGAAATGTGAAGAAAGAAGGAAGGACACAAGAGCAAAGTAAGAAAACATGTAGGAAACAAAGACAAAGGAATTAAGGAAACATGAACTAAAGATACATCAAGGAAGGAGAGAATTAAGGAAATAAAAAGAGTGTTAAAGGAGGATGGAAGAAAAAGAAAAGATACAAGAGCAAAGAATACAAGTAAAGAAAGAAAGGAAGAAAATAAAAGCAAAGGAGGAAAAGAAAAAGAAAGAAGGATACAAGAGCAAATAAGTAAATAAGGAAAGGAAACACGAAGGAAACGAGGACAGACGGATGAATAAAGTGTAACTGAGTTTTGATGTCAATCTTACGATTTTGGCCGTTTTGCCACATTTCCTGAGTGTCTGAACAGCGAAGGAGTGCAGAGCTCCCTCCATGGGCGTGTTGTTCACCAGAATGACGCGGTCCTTCTCACTGCAACACACACACACAGGTCAGCACACACACACACACACACACAGGTCCGTCCCGACCCTCTGAGGTGAAACTCACAACAGCAACCCCTCCGCCGGGCCGCCCTGCAGGACGTCCGACACCACGATGGACGTCTCGCCCGTGTCCTCGTTCGGGTTGTCCCGTCCCCCTGAGACCGCGATCCCAAAACCCATTTTGGAATCCTGGAAAAAGAAAGAAAAAAAAAATCAACTTTAAACATTTAGAACTACTTCCAGGAGAAAAGTGTTTTTCCGGTTTAATCTGGTTTTAATTCACCTGGTGATTTTCCCACCAGATGAGATTAAGTTGGAGATTTGATGACCTCGTCCCTTTATCCCTCCCTTCAATCTGAACCATTTATAAAAACAATTCACCGCTTCCCTCCGTCTCTAGCAGATGGCCGATCGAGCCGAGGGAGGGAGAGAGGCAGACGAGC
>CAEGAE010081315.1:0-10718 GCA_903067095.1 Girardinus metallicus | reverse complement strand
TCTGTTCAACACTCCCGTCCCTCATTTCCGACGTCCGTCATGGCGCCTCTAATGGTTAAGTGACGTAGTTGCAAAGGGTCAATTTCTCTTTCTGCGTCTTTGTTTCTATTTCTCATTGATTTTTGTGTTGGGAGGCGGGCTAAAGGAGTCAGTGGAGCGAACCGGGAGAGAAAGAGAGAGAGAGGAAGAGAGAGAGGAAGAGAGGGAGAAGCAAACAGTCATACAGACAGAAACAGAGGAGACAGAACCGGGACTGCCGCTGCTACCGAGGACGACACATACATTCTGACAAATATTTTTTTAATTTTATTTTATCTTTTTACTACACACACACACACACAGCCAGGTCGACACACTCCCGCTGAAAACACACGTGCTAACCCACTTTGACACACACATTTACACATGCTGAAGCCCAGGCAGACAGGGACCATGTTGCTCCTTGCGTCCTGACCAGCTATGAGGATCCCACTGATGAAGATGATGCTGATGAGAGCAATGAAGAGTGTGAGGGAGAGGACGCTGGCCTGCCACAGCTGAGGGTGGCGGTGGGATTTGGCGAAGGGGGGATCGCTGGTAGAAGAGCAGGGGGCGGCGGGACAGGATGGAGCGCGGTTGATACAACACATGCATGTGCATGTGTGTGTGTGTGTGTGTAAGCGTGAGCAAGCGCGTGGAGGTGTGTGAGTGAGGAAAAGTGTGCATGAAGGCTAGGATGCCCCCCCAGCGTGGGACCAGCTAGCTAACGTTAGCCACATGTTGTGCCACTGCAAAGTAGCATGCACCAACAACACCATATCTCTGATGTTTGGATGCAAGGTAAGTGGAGTTGGGGAGTGTGTCTCGAGTGGAGGAGAGGGGGAGGACTTGGTCTGAGAGTTTGTTTCCTGCAGCAGAATGTGAGAGAAGGTTTGGTTGAGATGGCAAAACGAGGAAAATAAAAGCAGGTTTAGTTAGTTTGATATTTGACGGGATTCTGTTGAATTTTGTTTCAAAAAGAAAGTTTCTGTCATATTGTTAAAGTCAGAGTTGGGTAGTAACTAGATATGTTTACTCAATTATATTTACTTGAGTTACTTTTGTGAAAAAAAACAAAAAACTTTTAGGAGTAAGCATGTTTTAACCAAAAATTCACCAGACACAGACACACCTGCAGGTTTTGTTGAAATTTCTTATTGAAAGAAACTGATTTAGAAAAAAAATTCTTTTGCCTGATTTTGTTATTTTTTGTTACTTATATGAATTATTGTAATTTTTGTCCTTAAAATACCAAAATTTCCACTTAATTTTACATTTTGGTCCATCTGATGATGTAATTTTTAAATATTAAATACTTATTACTGCTACTTGAGTAATTTCTTGTACTTTTTACTTGAATAAAAATATGTTGAAGTAGTGCCACTTTCACTTGAGTACAATTTTGAGGTACTCTGCCCACCTCTGGTTAAATGAAAGTAATGCAACTTCTCACTGAACACTGTGAGATTGCAGGTCAGAAGGTCGCAAGCTGTTTAAAGCTCCTGTTTGCAATCAGTATGATTGCATTGATTATTGTGTTGTTTAGGATTGAGGTGATGTTAGCAAACCGTTTCTGATTAAATTCTGACAAAAGGTTGTGAAGTTTTGCAGGAGTCACAACTTAAGTGTAATTTAAAAGAACTCTGTTAGATTCCTTACTCATGGCATCCAGGTGTTACTATGAAGACGGTAAAGTCTAAACAACGAAAAACACCAAAAACACTTTATAAAATAATGCTTGTTTTGTATACTTTGTATATATACTTTGTGTAAATTTGGTGTTGACTCCAAAGCAGGTAGACCTGTAACGTTTCCTAAAATTAAAAAAGACACCATATGTTGTAAATTTAAGCTGCATTACACAACTTTTGTACTTATCTTATGACAGTATCATGTAAGACAATCGGTGGAATAATCTGTGAATACACCAGTCAGTCAGAAACAACCAATCAGAGCGAGGAGGAGGGTCTTAGCGTTGTCAATCATTCTCATGCTCATCCCGTCCTGCTTACTCTCTGCTTAGCTGCAGCTGGTTCACCACGACTTAGACTGCGACAAATGCTAATGCTAGTTAGCATAGCCTCAGATGACTGTTTCCTGTTGTTTTCGCTCCTTTAGCACATTGAGAAATGTACAGGAGGTTGATTGACGGCGCTAAGACCCTCCTCCTCACTCTGATTGGTGGTTTATAACCAGGATTGGCGAATTTTTTTTGAGGTGGAGAAGCCCAAATTTTTCACAGATTATCTCTCACAACATTGTTACTTTTTTAATAAAAGTTACACACTGCATCTCTGAAACTATAATGAATATTTTAAGGTAGTTTGGAAACATTTGCATGCTCTGTTGAATATTTCCAAAGCACAAGTTTCCCATTCCGAATCGACTTTTCATTAAGAAACTGTTAAACTTCTTATCCTATTGAATTTCCTACACGCATGCTCATTATGTAACATTAGCGAATCAGTACAACCTAAATCATCGGTACTCTGCAACCACTGAGCGGAAAACCTGCGCATCAAATATTAAACTTCCATCCAAACAGTTTAAGCAGCGATTTCTTTGACGTGCTGGTGCATTTTTAAATAGTACATTCATAAAGAGCACTAAGAAATCCACACCTGGTTGAGCTAAAGTGTGGGAGACACAAACAGTTCATTTCCTCTCCCCGCTCTTTGAGTGCTGAGCGCTTCGGGCTGCAAGGAGAATATTTAGTTCCCACAAGTAAGAGTGCAATATTCTGTTATGATAAAACCGCAGGACTCTGCTTGTAAATGAGCGCATACATTCATGGCTACAGTGCAGCACTGAGGCTATAATGATATGTATGGACTCTACTTCTGTCCTATTAGATCATCTCAGCGTGACAGCCTGTTAGATAGAGGCTGGCCGAGAGACACACTGCAGCCAGAGAGGGAAGAACGAGTCAACAAAAGCGCGCTCAGCTGAAAGAGCCGTAGTTTTGTCCTCTACACGTAAAGCTAGGCTGGATATACAGAGACGAGGATAAATTGGGATTGTGGAGTCTGCAATGATTCTGTTTGGAATTATGTTACGTTTTTTTGGTTTGTTGATCAGATGCTACGTGTTGAAAAGGCTTCTTTGCTAATTAAAATGTTAAAGCTTTTAAAAATAAACACAAAAGCTGAAGTATAGTTATTATTATTTTTTCACATATTTGCTCAAACTGTCACCATGTCATGACAGTTTTTGAGACGGATATTATATGAAAAGATGGCTCCCGAGCAAAATCAGCCAATCAGAGCCAGAAGGAGGGTCTTAGCGCTGTCAATCATCCTATTGTACTCGCTGTGTTCCAATTACAAATTGGGATTGTGGCGTCTGGAAGGGAGTTTTGAGAAAATGATTTTTGTTTGTAATTAGGGTAAGTTTCTTTTGAGTTTATTGTTCAGATGCTAAGTGTTGAAAAGGTTTCTTTGCTAATTAAAATGGACACAAAAAATGCCCCTCATTCTACTTGCATTTTTCTAGATAAACAAAAAAACATCACAAAGTTTTTAAAAATAAACACAAAAGCTGAAGTATATTTTTTTTACCCATTTGTTAAAACTGTCACCATTTTGTGACACTTTAAGACAGATAATAGATGAAAAGATGGCTCCCAACAAAATCAACCAATCAGAGCCAGGAGGAAGGACTTAGCGCTGTCAATCAGCCTATTGTACTTGCTGATAAATGTGCTAATGGCAGAGAAACAACTTACTGTTCTTGGACACCGTTTATCCACCGACAATGCCACATGGAGAGTGATTGACAGCGCTAAGACCCGCCTTCTGGCTGTGATTGGTTGTTTTTAGTTAGCGCTGGGAAAAGGCAGAGGAGCTTGTTTCCCCCCCCCCACAGATTATCTGTCTCATACCGTACTCTCATGACATAGTGACAGTTTCAACAAATATCTGAAAAAATATTTTTATAAATATTACACGCTGCAGCTCTAAGGCAAGATGGGCTAATCAAAAGCAGATTTAGTTTCTTTGTTCGGTCAGATAAATCCTGTTTTTTTTTTGTTTTTTTTGGAATGATCAATTATTTAAATAAAAAGAAACTAATTGGGAAAGAGTTATATGGTTCATATTGTTCGTCAATGTCGTTATCAGCTTTTTGAGCCCATTTGCCATAGCAACGTAACCAATGATATTTAGGTATAGGTTTTTTGTTGTTGTTTTTCACAAAAAAGACAACACATGACTAAAGAGATGTGGGAGATAATCCTAAGTAAGATTTAGATAGATACTCTAACACTAGATTGCACAGCTAAATACCAATTTAGCCCTCAGATTACAATCTAGGCATCGTTTTTTGTTTTTATTTTTACACACAGCATTTTCAGCTAGGATACACTTAACACATAATTTGATATTTTTGCGAGTATGCATGCTTAATTTGGGTAAAATGCAGTTCTTCTCTGTTAAATCTGCAGATTGTTTCTCTCTAGACTCCCATAAGGAAAAGATAATATGAATCAATTTTAATGCAACTAAGATCGCACTGAGACGGGCGATAAACGATCAAACACAAAACATGTTGCAAATAAATTTTAAATGCATGAGAATGAGCTGCTTTTGTTTTTACCTCGCCTGCAATGTGTCCATTTCTGAGTGTGTTTAAGTGCCTCAGAAGATAAATCAAGCCCACCTTAACTAGGTCAGACATTTGAACACATTCAAAATAGATGAATCTGTTCTTCTATTTCTGTAAAGGTCTGCGTGTTTGTCCGCAAGACGCTTCACGGACTGCTACCCTCTTGAAGTCAAGCAGGAAAAATCTTCCTTTAAATCCAGATTTTCTTTGCTTCCTGCTTAAATTTGCCAAAAAAAAACCCTGAATCTTCTGTGGGAAAATATTCATTTTATTTAATGAAAACAACAGATTTGATCTCAGATTTGTGTCATAGCAGTGCCACAATTTTTAAATTAAAGCTTTCAAAATTCCTTAACAGACACATTTGGAAACGTAATCATATTTCTGACACTGTTAAAAGATTTTAGCTGCTGTCTACCACCAAAAGGTGCTTTTTTTTTTCGCTGCATGCAGACCTACAACGCATTAAAGAGGGATGGAAAGAAGGGAATGATGCAGGGAAAGAGAGAAAGATGCAGACGTGTGTGTGTGAGAGAGAAGTTCCTTACGGCAGAGGATCCCCTGCTCTTTCATATCTCACCAAGCGTGACTAACGCCTGGCTTTACTCTGTCACACACACACACCAAAACACACACACACATGTACCAGGATGCTGAATCTGCTCCCAATCTAGTCACGTTTCTCTGGCTGTGCAGGACTGGCTGACACACTAACGCATGACAGCAAGCGCGTACACACACATTCACATCTTCCTGCGTCTCTAAAATGTATGTATGTTAGGAGTGCGTGTGCGTGTGCGTGTGGTCAGCGGGCAATCTGCAGGCCTAGTTCTGATTAGGAAGGCTCATACTTGGATAGCCAACACACAAATAAAAAAAAGAGACATTTTAGATGTCTCTTTTATTTACATATTCATTCATTTTAGAGGTGTTTATCAATAAAGATAGAAATGATTCAAATTGCGGTTAAATACGCGCGTGTTCGTGTGGCTAAGTGCAGAGGGCAAGCGCGTGCAGCGCTGTGACAACGTCCGAGCCTGGGTTTCCTCATGGTCCTAGCGCCCCGCCGTTCAAATGCTTCCCGCCACATTATTTTTCCCGGCGCTTTTGACTAATTACCGACATGACAGCGAACAACGAAACATCATGGCGAGAGGCGGAGAGAAAATAAACCGGGCTGAATGTCGTGAGAAGGGTAAGATCGGCTCGTTTTGTCGACGCTGGCCTAACCGAGGTTAAAGTGTGGAGCAGTGGAAGTGGGTTTGGGGCATGTCTGTTTGAATTCATAGGAAGTGGATGTTGTAGTGTTGTGCGCTCCCCGGTGTAAAGCAGCCGCCCACTGCCTGACTAAAAAAAAAAAAAAACCCAAAAAAAACACAGTTTCAAAAATAGACCTTGTTCTGACCAAGAGCATAGTCAGCTCTGTGGTCACATTTTTTTTTGATAATTTCGCTCATTTTCTTCCATTTGTCTGAATTATTGTCATATTTGTATCATTATTAGAAAATATCTCTATTGGATTTTATACCATTCACATTAGGAAAGCAGAGGTGGCAGAGTACCCAAAAAGTTGTACTCAAGTACTTCAACATATTTTTACTCAAGTTAAAGTAAACAGTAGCCTTCCAAGAAATTACTCAAGTATGCAAGTACAAATTTTCAGTCACTTAATACTTAAGGATTACATAATCAGACAGACAAAAATGTAAAGTTAAGTGGAAATTTTGGTATTTTAAGGACAGAAATGAATAATTCAATTAAGTAGCAAAAAAATAACAAAATCTGGCAAAAGAAAATATTTCCAAATCCGTTTCTAACAAAAAAAAAACCCAAACTTATTAACAAAACTGCAGGTATGTGTCTGTGTCTGGTGAATTTTTGGTTAAAACGTGTTTGTTTTACGTTTCCTGTTTGCGTTTAAAGATGGATGATTGATTGATGCTTAATTGTTATAGTGAACTAACTTTTGAGAGGTTTTTTTTTTCCCTTCAAACTGCTCCTTCTCACTCAAAACCTTTGCACATGTCAACAGGAAATAAAGAAATAAATAATTATAAAAAAGAAGAGTTGCAAATAGGCCTTTCGCAAAAAAAAAAAAGTATAAATTGATAAATTGTCCCAGTAGTTATTGCAATAAAAATATTGTCTTGAGACCATTTTTAGGTAATATATTTATAATGCCATAAGTTTTTACAGAGCACTCTACACGGGAAGTGGACAATAAAAAAAAATAACAACCAAAAATAATAATTAAAAATTAAAAACCCACACACAACCGAAACCATAAATAAAATGCATTTTTATCAACCTCGTTTTAATTTATCATGCAATTATTTGATTAATCTTATTACTCCATTATTATTTGATATTTTTATCAGTATAATCACATTTTTAATATAAATAAATGCATATAAACACACAGTATTATGTGTTCTTGCTGTCTGTTGGCTACCTACAGAGAGGTCAAAAGGTTATGGTATTAATACTGTCTGTGTGACTGTCTGGCGCTCTGCAGGGGAGGTGAATCTGTCTCTTATCTTAGCTACAGGCTCTGTTTGTCTGATAGGAGCGTTTATTTATCCTCGCTTACTGTACCCTGAACTCGCCGTGACGCAGTTACACCCTGAACAAAGTCGGCTCAGAAACTCCTGGTCTCTGACCTTACGACGTCTCGTAAATCACCTGGATTTCAACATGAAAATACCTTATTTATGAGGTCTGTTTATATTCAGTATTCTCAAGAATGATTACATGGAGGCTTGCTAGGAAAGCTGGCCTGCTAACTAGCAAGCAAACTTACCTAGCAAACTATAGAAAAGTTTGCTAGAAAGTTTCAGAGGTGCGTTGAGCGAGCGTTGAGAATGATTTATATTTGTAGACAAAGAATTTTGTTTGGCTTTTCCATCTCAACACGCCGCCCAGCGCCCGGCTCTGTCTGCGCTGATAAAGTTTATGCATGTGCTCCCGGTTGGCCGGAGCCTTAGTGGATAACGAACCAGCGCTAACCTCATCATGCAGGTTCAGCCCGGTGAGGAGATATTGCGCTCTCCTCGTAGTCACGCATCACGCTGGTTTTATATTATTATTATTATTATTTTTAGTATTATTTTTCCGGTTACACGATGCATCAAACCGTATCAAATGCTTTGTCCCCTTAGTCAGCCAGAGTTAATGTGTGTGTGATCTTATAAGGCAAACATTTTCAGGAAAACTTCATGATTGAAATCTACAGAAATATTCACACCCAATATCATGTATTGATTTATAGGAATAAATTAGCTTTAATGATTTCTTATATTGTCATAATGTTTGTGTTGTAGTTTCCTTTGTTTTGTATTTGCTGTTTGTATTTATTGACAAAATGTGAGTAATTAAGTCATTTTGACCTTGTTTTCATAACCTTTGTTTGTTTTTAGCAAGACAAATTACTTATTGTCCACGGACAACAGATGAAAAAAAGCATTTTGGTTAATTCTGGCGTATTTTAAGTAGCCGGAATTAACCAAAATGCTTTTTTTTCATGAAAAATGAAGTTTTCCTGAAAATGTTTGCCTTATAATCGATAAGTTTGATCTTTGTGTTTCTTTGTGTATGAATAGTTTAGTCTTAATAAAGTCACCTTGACTTGCCCTCCTTGTGCAAATTATCAATGCCATCAAAAATTTATCAAATGTCCTTGCAAATTCACCAAGAGCACATAGGAGCGTAATGTAACCCAGTGTTAAAAACACAGGAAAAAAGTGAATAGATATTGATTTAATATCCTTTTTTACAATGATATTAAAAAGTCTAAATAAATAGATTTCATGTCTTATTCTACAATAAGAATTAAAAAGTAATAAAGTTAAAAATAAGTTCATAAATATGTTCATAAATATAGATAAAAAGTGCTAAAAATCTTTAAAAACTGTGAAATATGCCTTTAGTGATTGCTTTTAGTAGGTGCCGGCAGTAATTTTTTTTCTTTAGATTTTTTGTACTCTAAATGCATTTTACTATTAAGTGTATTACCAGAAAAGAGCAGAAAAAATTTCAGCCCCTTATGTCTAACGGTTTTTGAGATTTTGGGGGTTAGCTGTACCTTGCCTCAAACCCACCTTTGAGTAGAAAAAGATGGGGTTTTTGAAAGCTGATTACTTAAAAATTAAATCAATCTGACACTTATTTGTAATGACATTCTTTAAATATATATAAATCATGTTGCAAAACATGAAAATGCACAGTATAAATAGCTTACTTTAAAAATTAAGATTCTTTAAAAAAATATCATTTTGAAAAATAAAACAAATTTCAATATTGACCCTACCAACAGACATGGCATGTTTGGGATACCATATTAGAAAATATATATGTTGAAATCAAGCCCCAAAAGCTATTTTGCCCAGCCTGCTGTGTGGTCTTAACAGGCTCAATTTTTTGTAGGGGTCTGGGACTGTTTAATAAAGATTTATTAGGCCGCAAAAATGCTTCCAAAGCTAATTTGACCGACGGAAAAAAATTTCAGAAATTGACAAAATTGAGTAATTTTTGACCACTCTCCAAATTTGTATTTTTCATCAGATTTTAATAAAACTTCTCTACTACAGATAAACTAGGCTGCTGAATAAAATAAAGGCATCCATTTTTTGCCATCTTTAATAGTTTCCTTGATATTGGTGGTAGGAAATAGGGATGTTTTGTTTGATTTCTAAAAAATCTAATTTTAGAGAATTTTTGACTAGCACCAAAATGTTTATTTTTTTATGCATTTCGTTGAAACTTTCTTCCTAGATGTCAATAAGGCTGCTGCATCAGATAAAAACATTTATTTATCTTTAGTAGTTTTTTTATATTGCTAGGAGAAAATAGAGATTGTTTTTTTTTTTAGATTTCTTTTTTTATGGAAAATTCCCTATCTGAAAAATTGCCAAAGAAAGTACAGTTTTTCATACAAAAGTGTCCAGAATTTATTATTTTGGTACAGATCCATGCCGCCGCCCACATGATGATGCCCTGGGCGGTTGCCCATGCCTCGCATATCAGAAACCGCCACTGAGCACATCTGCTAAAAATATTTTAAAAAGGACTTTTGATGATGGGAAGTTAGGCTATTTTACGTGATCAGCATGCGTTCTCTCCTATTCCTGAGTGGAAAGAGCGTCGCTGCCGGTACCTACTTTTAGTGACGGATTAAACAACCAACAGCTGGCACAGTCTGATTTCACATCAACCAATAAGGTTGATTGTCCCGCCCCTTTAAATGCGGGACTGAGATTTTGCTCAGATTGCATCAGAAAACGCTTGAGAGCTCAGAGTTGATTAAAAGCCTGGAAGATCTTGTAAAATTCGATGAAGAATCTTGGAAATCGAAAGCTTCCGTTGTGAGCGGCAGAAGCCCGGAAAAATCCCCGTGTAGCGTCGCGTAGCATCGGAGCATTGGTCAGGTTTGTTTTGTTGTGGTGCACTTTTGGCCTGTAGTGCCCCGAGACCTCAAGATCACCCTCTCCAGAACTTGGATATTGAGCCCCAGCCCAGAGGAACGAGTGAACCGGTAGATGGTGACCCGACTGGTCACTAACCGTTAGACATTGAGTGAACATTTGGCAGGCACATTGAAAAGACTAAAAAATTTGGGTTATTTCTTTTATTTTCTCTTTTTTTTTTTTTCAAAAGCGTGCAGTTTTTGTTTATTTTTAAATGTGGACCCATTTTGTGCTCTCCTCTGTTGTTGCTCACACCTAGGCTCCCACGAATTCAGGGTCTCCTGATCAGGCCCAACGTCCTTTATACTTGTGTAGTGTTGGTAATCGTCACTGAAGTAAATTAACTTACCTGGCATCTACTATTATCAAGGGTATTTGAAGTAACCTTTCTTGTAGGTTACAGTAACCCCAGCTCTGCGTTAGGGGAATTATGAATGCATGTCGGTTGGATGAGTGGAAACCATGAAGCAGAATGTCCTTGAACGCCCCAGAGAGAAATGTACCTTGAAACGGTGCTAAATTGTTAAACAGTATTCTTCGCAGAGTAGTACGACTTCGCTGGTGTAACTGAAAATCCCTATGTGGGCATTTAGAGATGTGGTTATGAGAGCCCTAAAATATGAATGGGGTAAATGA
>CAEGAE010081313.1:0-69584 GCA_903067095.1 Girardinus metallicus | reverse complement strand
TATACTGGCTGATCAAACCAAGACACAAAAAGGGGTAACTAAACAGAATACAAGTACAAATAAACACAAACAAATAACGGTACAGCTAAGTTTGGCTAAACTAAAGACCCAAAAAATGAAAATCAAAAATATTAAACTCTAAATACTAATATTTATTTAAATGCAAAAACTTATCTAAAAAGAAAACTACAAATCCCCCTAGCCAGCAAGAACTAGTGGTGCTTCCCAATCAGCTCTTAAGCTTGCTCAGCCCTGGACACAATCTTTTATTAACTTTGGGGTGTGGCCATGGATTTGGCCATCACAGGCCAAATAGCTCAGTCTTTGTACCATCTTTTCACAAAATGTTTCTCCATAAGGAATTTAGCTTGCGCATGTGGGCAGTTACAAATTTCAGTCAAGCTTGAAGGTGTCAATTTGGGGAAAAAGGACTTCATTTTTGGTTTTCCATGGTGATGTAAAATGTATTTATTTGATCCTGTTTGTATTTTATTGACCTAGTGTACACTAAGAGAAAGCCATGATAAATTCACATTTTTGCACCTAGCTTTTGCAGGGAGCCTCAAGAAATAATTCATAAAACATAAACAAAAACAGAAATAAGACATGAAGATTCTTTATCATTTAAATCAAAAGCAGGACTGTTTTTCTTTTTTTTTTTTTTTTTTACAATTTTGAAATGTTCTCTTTTAACAAAATTTAAATACCAACTCAAGATTTTCCACTTTCCCGTGAAATACACTATTTTAAGTTACTGCACACCATAAAATTTTAGTTAATCCGGAACAGGAACCATACGAAACAAGATGCAGTGTGATTTGCATTTTATTCCCTAAATATTTCTAATAAAATAAAAATTTGAAGTATTGAGCAGTTTGCTAGCAGATGTTGTCCTTCACAATACATTCTCCTTTTTAACGTGTTCAAACATTACTACTGTAATTATTTTGCCCTTTCCTTTTTGCTTTATTTTGCCTTTCTTTCTTTTTCCAGTTAAAGAACAGTCTGAGAGATGAGCTATGTTTGGACCAGGGTCCAGACTCTGATAACATTCCCATCATGTATCTTTGTCATGGAATGACACCTCAGGTGAGTGAGTTTTTGTTCCCAAGCCATTCAATTCTCATCTGTCAATTCGATCTCCTGAAACAGCAGCATTCACCGATCACACAGGGACCCAAAGGGACATGGTCTGCAACTAATAATAGGAGGAACTTCATTATGTGTGATATTTTGAATAGGGGAGTTAGATTGAGCAACCTTTGCAGAAGGTTAGAAGTGATTTCTGAGTAAGGTTTTGGACTCATCTACATTGTTTCAGCAACCTGTGGCAACGTGCCTAAAGGGTCCTCCTAGTACAGTAAAAAGTAAAACTTTAAGTAGTAACAATTTCAGAGTTTTAAACAAGTAAATCCTCCTTCAAAGTGTTGAGTAATGTTCTAATTATGTAATCTAGTGATCATACAGCAGCAAGTGCAAATTTAACCCATTAAAGTAGGAACATATGTTGAGGCTAAATTGTATCACACCACAAATAATGTTTATTACTCTTATCAGAAATAATTAAATTGGTTTTTATTCATTTTGTGTTTACTTGTATATTTGTGTGTTTTTTTTCTGTTTACTTTTTTATCATAAACACCCAAATTACCAAATGTCTCAGATAAAGAAAAAGGCTGCCATAGGGTGTCCCGTTTTGTTCATTTTCTTTCAGTAAAATCCATTCAATAATGTCTTTTTTTATATAGATAATAGTGGCTTCTTCCTTGAGGACAGCTGAACAAAAAGGCATTACATTGATTTATTATTGTTCTCTAAGCTTTTTCCAGGTCTTTAGCTGGTAAATGGTCGATTGCACTTAACAGCTGGTTGCTAAATTAGTTTGTCTGTTGCCTGCTGCCAAAAACAGCCCTGAGGACCAGTAGAAAAATACAGTACTAAAAGGCTGTGGAGTTTCAAGGAAGTCCATATTTGAACTTTATTTTGTTTATGTTTTATGGGCCTCCTAGTTCAAGTAAAGTGGTTTAATCTTACGTTTGGTCACAGATGATTTGGAGTGGAAAAAGTCACATTGTCATTATGGGAAAGTTGGCCACTATGGGAATACATTTTTTTCATCTAATTCAAACATAACATATTATTGAATCATCATGATGTGTTTTGGTTTTTTCAGTTCAGCCTTTTAGCTCTTACAGCTGAAGTAGCAGAAAAGTTATGAGGGAGTAAGCGAGGCAAGTCATCTGCTCTATCAGCTCACTGCAGATTTAGACCTCTTAGTTCCAATGTGTGACTCTAGCTGTGCTTATGGCCTGCCTAATGGAGACTTCAGAAAAACAATTTAAAAACCAACCCACGTTTTCACAACTTTGAAATGGTCTGCAGCATAATGAAAAGAAAACTGTCCATGTTGCATAAATAGTGCTACGAATTAAGATGTAGACTTATATATGTTGCAGGCCTGGTATCTGGAAGAGCTTTGTCTCCTTTGTCAGTAATGTTAATAGCTTTGACCGGCACATTGACATCTGAAACAGCGGTTTGTGCATTAATGTGTCTCTCCTTTCGTTTTGCCTCTCACATACACTCTACTCCGCATAATCAGCAGGTACTGATAAAGGAATTGATGTGTATTGGTCAATTTTTCTCCCACTGCCATTGCTGTTTACTTACTTCTGTGAATGCATGAAGCCTTGCACTTTCTTATTTTTTCCCTCTGGGAACAGCTTCTTTCGAACGATTTTACTTAGTTTGACCCCAGTAGATTCATATTTGAAACGTTTTCATATCCACCTCATGGATTTGGCTCAGGCTCATTATGAACAGGACGGACAGAAACCCAGTAAATGTATTCAGCCTCTGGCAGAGCAGACTGCCTACATTCCCAGTTAACTAAGACCTGTGGGCTATCTTTGTTCCTGTTCCCTGGGGGACCAGATGATGCATTAATCTTCATCTGACCTATGAGATGATTATGTGTTAAAGTTTGAGTGGCTGTTTTGCCAAAACACCTGTAAGGCTTCATTAAAATTTTATTGGAAAACATAATTGTTCAAAATTTTTCTCAACAAACTTTAATTGTTTCAAACATTAAATTTCTTATCAGAGAGCAAAAGAAATAGAAAATTAAACCCACTTTATTGCAAATGTTTTTTATATTATACAGTGCATGTCTGAAATATAATCATGCAAAATGTGCAAATGGCGCCTTTCAGCTCCTGATAAAAATGTGTAAAAAATCTTAAATAAATTCAGAATTTCTTGCAGCAGCACAAGTCTGTTCTGAAGTTTTTGGGGAACCACAACCTTTTATTTTTAAAATTTTCTTTTTAGTGAATGGAGGAACAAATAGTTTTTTTTGTTTGGTTGGTTGGTTGGGTTCTTTTTTTTTTTTTTAAATCAATGGAGCCAAAAAATGGGGAAATCTGAAGGCCATCTGTCTTTTTGACAGATTACAACCCTGGGCCACTTTGTGCAAGGGTTCAACGTGACGCACAGACTATAGATAACTAAATCAATCAAAAAAAGATCTATATTTGAGCATCTGAGCATTGTTAAAGAGTTATGGAGGCTTTGGAGTGCAGCTGTGACACCTTCAGGTAACAAACCAATGCAACTGAGTTCACAAAGTTCACTGTTGGAGAACTGGAGCAAATAGGACCATCTTGGGGTTTCCAAGCCTCCATAAGAACCATTAGGTTTGAATACACTCCAAAGTAACATGTGGGAAAATTACCACATACTCATAATTAGGTATGGAGGATGATCTGTGATGCTGTGGGCATATCTCTCTTGGGGAGATTCTTAGAGCTCAAGGATCCTGAATTACTGGACTTTTAAAATTTTGTGGCTTCCTCCAGAAAACTGTTAAGGTGTCCTTTCCGAGTGTATTAATAGGATAATCCAAAATATATGGAGAAATGTAGGAATATATTAATATATTCCTTTTGAAAATAATGTGCAATTTGTGAAGTTTTATAGGACAATGCAATGCTTGATTTCAAAACAATATATGAAATTACATATATTGCATCTATTGCATCTCCAAGATTTCTTTGGGTTTGTTTTGTCATAGATCATGCTACTGCAAAAAAAAAAATAGAAGAAGAAGAAGAAAAATAATTTATTTCAAGACTTTTTACACATCTTTACCATGCACATCAAGGCCGCTGTATGTTGCATGAGTTCATAAGTGTTTGGACACAAGCTGAGCTCTGCCTCTTCAGTTTGGAAGCTGATATTTTATTCACTGCAAATTAAAAGATTATTTTTACTTATATCTTTGGAAGAATTTCAGTTTATGCAAATGAATTACTTGTAGTGAGCCCTAATTCAGCCGCTGCACTCCATCATGCTTTCAGATAACAAGGATTTTTAGGGTGTTTTGAAAGGAGTCAAGATATCTGCAGAATTTCTATTGCACATTATGAAATCATCGAGGGGAACTAATCACTTTAAAAACTACAGCTCGTCATGGTATTTGAATCACAGGTGCATGCATTAAACAAAGCGTGAATGAAGCAGGGGGTATTTTTTGAGCCGTACCTTCTGCTGTAATAAGAAATAGCTTAGAGAGTTGTTAGAGTGCTATAGGTAAAATACGTCATCCTTTCTGCATTTTCCTTTCACAGACTGCCACTCTTTAAATTAGCCTAATGAAATTTCCCGCTCCAGTGATGATCTCTGCTTTGACTGACAGGCAGTGAAACAATTGTCAGCCTTATTCTTCATTCAAAACAATACTTTTAAAACCAGGGTTTGTACCACAGAGGTTTAAGCTGAAAGTGTGCAGCTGGAGTAATGCTTCATAGCTGATGTCAAACTCCCTGACAACTCTTCTGCTGCTTTCACATCTTCACACATTCATTCTTTATTCATGAGGAATGCCTTTTTGGAGTTTTACTCTGAACAGTACTAATCCCCATTCTGATCTTTTTTTTTTGTATTCCAGTTTTTCCAGCGCTAATGATTACCTCTGAGTTGTCTCTTCTTAAACAGAATGACTGAACTGCTGTGTCCATCCAAGGAGATGGGTGGATGTGGGCTTGAATACTTGATGATCACCTGATCCCCAGTGATGCTTGATTGCTATTCGGTTTCCTTCTCACCCTTTCACATCGATAAGAGGAGAGATAATTAAAAGAAAAATCAGATGATGGCAAAAAACTGAAATAAAGCAGAAACGGTGGAGTAGATGACATGTCGTAGTGGGAGTTTCATTGAGGTGCTATTTAGAAAAGCCTTCTTTAGATGTGCTGTAGAATTACTAAAGCTGTCGCACGCATACTGTTGGTGTCAGATCAGCTTTCTGCAAATGAAAAAGCCCAGGGGAACCGTGTTAATCATAGTTTCAGGCTGGAATAATCTGACATACTCAAACCTAAAAAGATTCAGCAAGCCACACATTAAAGTGTGTGTGTGTGTGTTTTGTATATCTATTCTCCAAGCTGGTAACTTTGTGGAACTCTGCGAGGATGCTTTGAAAGCTGCAGAAGAAAATCTGACTCGTACCTTCACTCTTCCTCAATTTTATCTTTCCTAAATGAAGTTTGCATTTTTAATATTTCGTTTCTGTTGATTGAATCCAGATGAGAGATTTTTTTTTTTATCAGCCTAACTAGAAATCTTTTGTGATTAATGAGAGGTAAACAGACTTGGATTCTTGAGGGCCTCCAGCAGATATTATCATCAGTCACTGATATTAGTTCTTAATAAGAAAGATTTTTCAAAATGTCTCTTTATCTTTCTGACTCATCATGTAAACATTTACAAATAGCCATTACTTGTGAGCGTCCGCTTTGATCTTCATATGAAGTAAAACCATAATGACAAAACACAAACAATTTAAGTTTTACATGTTTGTGTTCATGGTTACTAAGTAAGTGCACCCTCACACTAAAATTCTAAGGTGGTCATGATTTTGACCTACTTGTGTGAACATGCAGACTTATGAGGGATGTTCACAGTGCTTTGAAAAGGGATTCTTTTTTCTATTGTCATATTACAGCAACAAACAATATAATATTTTACGTGAGAGATTATTATCGGGAAGTTCAAGGAAAATGATAGTTTTTATGGTATTCAAGTCTGATAAAGAAAAACCTCAAATGTTCTGCCCAGCTTACACTGACATCCGTGAATAAAATCCAGTGCAAATTTCTTTTAGAAGTTATTTAATAGGTAAATAAAATTAATTTGGGTAATTAATCAGAGGTTTGCTATAGAACATCAGAGAGTGAACATTTTAAAGAACAGGAAAAACTGCAGAAAGAGCAGGGAGAATGCTGTGGAAGTGCTTAAATTAAGAGCATGACATGAAACAAGATGCTAAGATTTAAACATCTCATGGACCACTACTCAACCCATTACCTGACAATGAAAAGGGTACCACACAACTGCAACCTACCAAAAGATGTCCGCCCACCTCAACTGACAGGCTGGGAATGATGAGCACTAATCAAAGAAGCTGCCAAGAGGTTGTAGAGCTGCAGAGATCTGTATCTCAGATGGGAGAATCTGACAGCAGTTGTACCCTCTACAAATCAGGACTTTATGGAAATGTGGAAGGAAAAAGCCACTGTTTAAAAAAAAAAAAAAAAAAATTATAAAAAGGTCCCATTTGTAGATTAACAATACACTAAGCAAACAGATGGAAGATCAATAAGTAACTTCACCAGATTAATTTTGTTTATGATTTTATTTGCAAGCTGCTGGCATGGCTCACATTTTGAATTGTTAGATGAATAGTAAGTTCATAAATGCACTGATCAACTCATTACCTGTTGATCGGAAAACTAGTTTAGAATGAAGCCAAACGTGGAAATGTGCCTTTGCTGCACTGGAGGTGGTCATTCACCTTTAACTGCCTGTTTTTAGATCTAATATTCAATCTGCCTTCACTATCAAATATGCAGTGATTATCTCAGCGTGTAACTGAAAAATATGTCTTAAAAATGTGCTAATGTTTCATGTTTATATACTGAAAAGCATAAAAGCTTTTGTGGGTTTGTTTGACACCTGTCTAGAGATGAAGTCTAGCTTTTTGATGAACAGGAACAAACTATTTCCACTTTACTTCTTGTGAATTTTAGAAAATTAATCCACTGAGCACAGAAGCAAATTTCAGGCCACTTTCAGCAATATGAACGGTGATATTTCTGACAAACTAATATGGAATTGCTTTGTAACTCAGTCAGGTAATAGAAATTTTATCTGTGCCTCAATATTGTCGCAGCTCCTCTAAGAAAATTGGTTCGTGGCTCGATCAATATAGTCTGAAAATTAGACCTTTAAGGTTATTTCTAAAGGGAAACCCTGTTCTGTGTTCCTATATGTGTTTATTTCACAGTTCTGTTTTCCTTAAGTTTCTAAGACCAGTTAGAAACTTACAAGACCACGGATTGTTTCATCTCCAGGAACAAGCACGTAAGGTGTCTGATGCTGATCTTATAAAAGCTCCAGACTGAATTGTGTCAGGAAGTGCATTAGCCGGCCTTGGAGCCAGAGAGGCTGAGCAGCGGTAATTTACCAGGATATTGAACTGGTGGGTTCCAGTGCAAATGAACAAGCTGCCAGAAATCTTGTAGCTCCATTTGCTTTGTAGGAGGCTAAAACCAAGCAGCTGAACAGGTTTAATGTAGTCTTACACTTTAAAACAGTGTTTCTTGGGATAGAGAGAAGTGTTTCCCCTGTTAGACTTTTCTTGTGGTTAAGAGTTAGATTTATCATTATATATGCGGACAAGTAAATACTGCTTAAATGGAGGTATTCCAGTGGGGAGTCAATTTTAGTGTTTTTTTCTCCAAACTAGAAACTTTTCCTTTTCTTTGAGGAAAAAACCCTTTTTTTATTCATACAGAATTTGATTTTAAAAACAAGTAACCTTCGTAAAAGACTTTTTTACGGGCTTACTGAGATTTAAAAAAAAAACAGCCCAAGGCATAGCCAGTAGTAAAATATAAATAATGTGGCTGGTTAATATTTCAGCCCTTTAAAATGTACATTTTAGAATATGGAAATATTTCAAGTGCTGAAGTTATGACTGAAGGGATCAATTTTCAACCTGACAGCCTCTGCAAGGCAATTAAAATTAAGCCCAGTATGTTGGTGGGAGATGCAATAAAAACATCTTCTGTGATGTTTCCCAACATGAATATATTGCCACATATTCCTTTCACAACATTTTGTTATAAAACAAATTTACATTGGATGATTTTACATTACAATTATAAATACATGGCATTACACCACTGATCTGTACCATCACCCATCTTATAATATATAGATTTTTTAGATAAACTAATTGACAAATAAAATCTAAAGTGTGTGGAGTCCTCTTTGGTTGCCAACTTGGAGTCATGCTGGTAATGCCAACATTAAGCAGTGCATAGTTGTGAAGTGGAGGAAAAAAAATATGACATGGTCTTCTTTTTTATTAGCCTGGTGTTTTTACACTTAAAAATCCGAAAATTGTGGCTTGTATTTGTGTTGCCCACCCATAAGATTGCCAGTTTATTTATTTAAACACACAGAAACTTTACATTTGGCCTATTTTTCTTCGCAACATAGCTCAAACTATGTCAAGTTGAGAACATCAGTGAAGAAAATGTCTCACTTTTTGATAAATTGATTTACATCCTGATTTTGACCAGCCCCTTCTAACATATGACCATGCTTGATCTCTGCACGGATATATTGACATCTGTATCGGCTGATGTTAGTCAATGGTTCACTTCAGTTTCGCCTCAATAAGTAAAACGAGGCTAATATTAATAATCTTTGTTCTCATCTTTTGCAATTTCTGTTTCAGAATGGTGAAGGGAGGCATTTGTCAATGCAGCACTTTTTGGGTGTGTAACAGTGATTCAGTGCAGGATTGTGGGCAATGTCAGCAGCGTGGTTGTTTTCTCACTGTGTTAAAAGGGCAAGGAAATATACATGTAGTACGCATAGATATTGGTAAGTATCATCCAGATCAGTGAGATTAAATATCAATATTAACCCTAATTTTCATAATGGTGCATGGTAGAACAAATTTTTGTCTATCTTGTAAAAACTCAATAAAACACATTGAAATTTGTGCCTGTAACTTGACTAAATATTTAGGGGATGTGAATAATTTTGTTTGACATTATAAATGCACGTTAACATCTATCCCTCCCCTCCCCTTCTACTCCCTCTAATCCTCCTTTCATTCAGATCAAGCTCTAATTATGTTCTTGGACATTTTTGCATCCATAATGTTTCTGTTGTCTCCCTGCCATCACAGCAGATGGTCTTTAGGCAAACACCTGCGCTTTGTCTCTCTCGACATTTACAGCTGGCAATAATAAGCTTGTCAGCAGCCTCGGACAGGGAAAAGTCACTCTCACAGCAAGAAGCAGCAACAGAACAACTGCTGCTCTGTCTGGCCACATAGGCTCAATTATCTCATTATCTGCAAGGGAGCAGAAAGGCAATGAAGTGTGATGGTGATTTTCATCTTCTTTTCCTTTAACAATTCTGTTCCATTTAACAAAAGATGAAAATTAAAAAGCCGACAGTAGATCAAGCAAAAACACAGAAGGACAAACGAGAAAGATAAGAATGGAAAAATACCCTCATAGAAGTCTCCCTCTAGGAGGAACCAAATAATGGTCCAACACTGCGAGGTAATTTTAATTTAGGGAAGATTGAGGTTTGACCTCAGATGGCAAATTCTGCTTTTAGGATTGTTACCAGTTAACATATCAAAGATTTCCTACATCATACCTGAATTTTCCCAAATTGTTTAGAGGCATTGAAATTTTAGTCAACTTTAATCTTAATGGCTTTTATTTTAGATAGTCAAAAAGGTGTGTTCTATGTCTTTATCCAATACATGTTAATATCTATTAAAGAATATGAACAGTAAATTACTTGGTTTTTAGTCTGGTGTAAATCAGCCCCTTGCTTTGCTTTGTACAGACGGTCTGGACCCTCGGTATTAAAAAGTGATTGCTCGCTGGAGGCGTGGACTCTGTCCCAAACAGAGCACTGAAGGGAGAGGAGAACCGAGCAGAATTGCTTTGGCAGGCAACGGCCAGGCTACCTATTCTTACGAACTTGGATCAGAGTTCTTACAATTTGTTATTTGGGAATCCTCAAAAGTCCAAAAGATGCCTCGTCCAGATATAAGCTTTTAGGGGTTTTTTTATTTTATGATTTTCAATGTCTTTACATTTACCACCTTTGGCAGAAATCAATTGTAACTTGTGTAGCTTTTGCAGTTTTTACAGCAATTGTTCTAAATTCTCTGACTGCAGAGTGAAGCGAGTCTACAGAGAGGTGGAGAATTTGTTTGGAAATAAAACAGCACAGAGCAGGGCTTCTCCAATCCAGTCCTCAGGGGTCGATGTCTTGCAACATTTAGATGGTTTTCTTCAGCACACCTGAGACAAATAATGAGGTCATTAGCAAGATTCTGGAGAACTTGGCTGCATACTGAGGAGGTAATTCAGCCATTTGATTGAGGTGTGTTGGACCAGAGGCCCATCTAAAAGTCTCAGGACTGTGTGTCTTGTCCAATCAGACCTTCAGGCCTGGATTTGAGGACCCCTGGCATAGATGGATGCACTGCTCCGAATTTAAATTGTTTTTTGTGATTTTTATACAACTGTATCTTACTAATACTGATTTCACCCGATTTTAATTTCTCTTTAGGACCAGCAATATAAAGCCCTTTAAGAATGACATTTAAAATGGCTTTTTTTCTGGCCTTGTTAGCAGAAAATGTTTTGTATTTAGGAGCACAGACAGCGCGTGGGAGCGAATGTTGAATGCTTTAAAACAGGATCTTTACAATATATACTATATCTCAAGATCAAACTTTGGTTAAAAAGAACTAAAAGCAAATTAAGGTATTGTTTGACTCTCATGTTGTGTGAGTTAGCAGCACAGTCAACAATAGCAGAAGTCATTGTGGTGCACAGCCTGTGGGGCCAATTTAAGAACTTTTCTTGGTTCAACAACTTAAATGCTCTGTCAGAGCTGTGATGCTGTCAAATGTGAACATGCCTTTGGAGGGTTAAGGCTCAGATTCATCACAGTTTTCTTCAGTATCAAAGCAATCCAGTGATGGCTGTCATTGCAAACAAAAGCTATTAAAAGATAAGTCAGCATAGCTTTGAAGCAGCCTTCCATGTGATGCTTTTAAATCTTTCTTTATGTTTTTCTGTCTACTGTTCTGAGGCAGAGAAAAATTTGTTTTCAAACTGACTCCAACCAGCACGACCTCGGTAGAGCCATCTGGAAGAATAAACTGTGTTTTGTAATTCTTTTTTTGAATATAATGAAAAACGCCAATATTGTGTATTTGCCTGAAATCAGGCTGTTCTTTTTAACGACTGCAGCTTTTACTGTTACAGCTGAAAATTATTTTAATAAGGGTAAGGATTAGAGCTTAGGTAATGTTTTACTACAATTTTAGGGTCAGGGTACTTGCACATAAAATTTTAATTCCAAGCCAGTGTAAGTGTTGTTGGGATCCCACAACACAAAGGCCTGAGTACAAACAAAAATGTTCATATTTTCATCACACAGTTGCATAATTTTCTATTTTTAAAGAGAAAGGTGAGCACCCAAGCAGTTGTACAGGGTTTATCTGTTTTAACAATCCAAATTCTCTACAAGCCCCTTTAACGCTTAAACTAGAGTGCTGCTTTCCTCATAGAATTATGCTCCCACCTTTGGAGTAGCACACTCACCTCTAAATTGTACCCGGGATAAGGTGTGCTAATTGATGAGAGACCAAAGGATGTTTTCAGTAAAAGTTAACAAAATTAACCTGTCAATGGAAAAGCTTTTCTATTGGGGTAAGATGCAGAAGCAGCTCCTAGGATTTATAATAAAGTTCCTATAACGAAGGGCCAACATCAATAATATAATTCAGGCTATGTGATTACCTCACATTGATCAGTAAAAAATTGTCTATCCTCAAATCCTACATTATTTGAGTAATTCAGGTATAGTTGAAAGCTTGTACAAAACATCTTTCATTCACCATTAATGTTCTAGACAATTTCAAAAAATTATGCCGACACCTTGACCCTGATGGAGCTCATTGGGCTGAAACTTTAGCATGCATTTCTTTGAAATGGCCTGGAAATCAATGTGTGCATGAGAGATTCTGTTGGATCATCTCCTTCAACCATTTCAGCTTAAACCTCAACCCTGTATTGTTGGAAAATACCTTCAGCATATCTGTTTTACACCCAAGCAAACACCGACAAGGATTACCAGTGCATGACTCTGCAGGTGCTGTTGCAGAGTGTAAGCCTGATGCTTGCGAGGCATGGGCACTCAGTTGTAGGAACCATGAAGCAAATGCGCCTGTCATAAAATCATTAAAATAGCCTGCTATGTCACATTAACATTATTTTAGGGGTGTAAAATAATGTTACACCTCTAAACATTATTTACATTACATTAAAAATTATGGTTTAAATAAAGTCCAGGACATATTGTACAACTTCCTGGACTACAGAAATACAAAAAATATAAAATCTTCACATCTTTTGCACCTTGACATTAAAGCACCATAAAAACCCCTCGAACGATAAATACCTGGTCAGTCCAATAACTTCCAATTTATTATAGTCAGTCACCCGAGATAAACCAGAAGGGCCAGATTAGATCATCAAACTGTAATTCTTTCATGAATGCAGGAAGATTTCCCTTTAATCGAAATGTCATCTGCTCACTTTGGACTTAAGCACCACAAATCCACCTAAAGCTGACAGCTCCTGTGTTGTCCACACTTGTTAATATGTACATCTGTCAGGAGAGATTGTTATCTGTCAAACAAAGCTCTGTACTAATCTTTCTATCATTAGATGTAAGTCGCTGTGACAGGAGAGGAGATGGAAGTAAGCTTCCCGTTGGATCTATAGAGAGAAGCGAGCTTAATCACCTGCATCAGCACACATGCGTACACCAAGAATTAAACCCTTCTTCAAAGTCATTCACACATTCTTAGCAAACTATGCACATTCAAGCAATCAGATTCATCGGTGTGAACTATTGTCTGTCTCAAGGAGTTTTTAAATGCAGGCTGAAAGGTTCTCTGGCTGTTTCACAGTGCAATAATGGCTCCTATCTAGAAATGTCTTGTTCCCGTAAGACGGTCATCATTCTCATCAATTACCTCCTGTGAGCCCTCACACACACTCCTGCACGGCCACGCACATGCACACACACACACTGAGTCAGAGTTTCTGTTTGTTCTGTTCTCTGTCACCTTTCTGCTTACTTTTTCACCCCGATTTTTCCACTTGAGCAGATTCCATGTTGTCCTTGATCCTTCTCTGTTCTCGTTACTCATCTTTTTTTAATGGCAGTTTCAGCTAGATGCATCACATATCTCACTTTTTTTAATGTAAAGGTTTCAAGTTTCCTCTCCAGGCTTGAAAAGTGGGTCAACACTTGCATTCATATCGCCTCCTTATGATTCTTGTTGCTAGGTGTCTAAATATTTTCCGTGGCTAATTTTTAGCCTGAACCTACTTTTCTCTGCTCACTCCTCTACCCTTTGCCACTCCTTCTTTTTTCATTCCTTTTTGTTCTTCATCCTAATTAGAACAGCTCCTGGATTTTTGTTTATTTCTCACAATATGAAAAGTGGAAATAATGTGGAGTATGTTGGTTAATTTTGCAGGTGAAAAGAGAAACACATTAGCATTCAGAAATTAGCCTACTTTAAGAGAACCTCCTGTGGCTAACATTGATGAACCCCAAGCCTCTTTAAAAATATAGGTTACTGCAATATTGTTTTGGGATTTTTTTTTTTTTGTGCAGTGATGATGGATGTGATCTTTGTTTAATCTGGTGCCTATAATTTAGCGGAATATAACTTTTGATAAGCAAAGCTACCAAAATTATCCCTTTGTTTTTGCTGAGTAATAATTTGAGCCAAGCTGGAATTGATACTGAATTGGATGGTAATTATACATTTCATTCTTTCTTTCCTTGTTTCTTTCTTTGTTTCTTCCTTTGTTTGTTTCTTTGTTTCTTTCTTTGTTTCTTCCTTTGTTTGTTTCTTCCTTTCTTTGTTTCTTCCTTTCTTTGTTTCTTTCTATCTCTCTTTCTTTCTTCCTTTCCTTGTTTCTTTCTTTCTCTCCTTCCTTCTTTCTTTCCTTCTTTCTTTCTTTCTTTTTTGTTAAAATTAGGATTCCAGAATGCAAGTAAAACTCTGATAATTTGTAGATGATTTTTATTGGTGTACCTAACATTTTACAGGTCTTTTCAAGCAAAGACATTAATGTTTTCTGCCAGCAATGTCACACAACCAGAAAAAATGCGCATCTTTTGGAGAGTTTTGTTAAGCTTCGACACGTGTGTCCTGTAATGTAATCGGTGTTCAGAAGGGTCTTGTTTGTCTGTTTAATGTGTTGCCATCTTGTCAAATTTATTGGACTAGTGGCAAAAGATTGACAGCCTGCTCACACATTGCAAAACTACTTAAATATTAATAACAAGACATATTTTTCCTGAAGGCCTCTGGCGAGCATTTCCACTGAGTTGAAAAAGCACTCTTTTATAGAACAGCCCAGTTAATGCATGTTTTGATATTATGTGCAAACCTGGCCATGATTGCCTTCCTGCCTGATAAATGCTATGCAGCCACACCTCAGTAAGCCCTAATCCTTCACAATAATGGCTTTAAACAAACATGCTAAATATCAAATTTATATTTAAAAACTAGCAAAATTTGAACCAGAAACATTATTTAAAAAAATTAAAACACAGTATTTTTTCCATGTTAATTACCTCTGGTAAAGGAAAGTTGATCAATTCAAATATGTACCTGTCTGCTAATTTGCACCAGTAATTTGCGTCGGTCATTTCTTTCTCTCCCTGACTATGAGAAAGTGTTTCATGCTTTGGTTTCACCCCAATCTGACAACTTTGACGGCCTGTGTTTTGGTGTCAGTCACCCTGTGAATTCATGTCTGCAACTTGTTGAAAAGTCTCCAGCTCAACTTCTGACAGGAGCAAGAACACCCCAGTGTTGTAGCTCTTTTGTACTCTATTTATTGTAGAAATACATATAAAAATTTAACAGTTTTGACATCATTAAATGGATTTCCTCTCTCCTACCTATCAGATCATAAAGCTCATAAAATTTGAACCACGAGAATGAAGTCTCAACTCTAAAAAAAGGTCTGTGAGGTTCTGGCATACAGATGTCCTTGGTTGTAGTAATAAGCAGGTCAAGGCATAGAGGAGCTTGCATTATACTTGTTTTCAAAGATGTCTTCACAGCTTTTATTCATGCAGTAATTTTTGCAGTTTATTTTGCAGTAAATAGCCATTTTGTAGAAGGTAACAAAAAACACAAACATGTTTTAACATGTTTTCTGTAACATTTATCACTGTAGAATAAAATACACTTTTAGTGTTAAACCGAACGCACTTTGCTCACTTCCTCAACTGGCTGCCATTTCGTCTTCATTGCATTTTCATCCATAGTTAAACTGAACATTACTTGCTAAATTTTTAACCTGCTCTCAAGCAGCGTTTATTGTGCTCTGTGTCACCATAGATGTCTGACTAACCTGCAGATATGGTTTCCATTATATCTGAAGTCCATGTTGTGTTGTTTTTACCTTCATGTTGGATTAGCAAAGCTGTGAATTCATGAGTGCTTGTGTATCTCTCTCAGTGCTGTTGCAGGAAATGGGACGGTTAAAATGCACTCAGGCTGCATCCCTGGAGATTACGCCAATGCTCAGCAGAAAAATGTAACTTTATAGCTGAATTATTAATACAAACAGACAATAGATGCTGTAGATGAGCAATAACACTGAATTCTACAAAACTGCAAATTAAAATCTTGTGTGTCGTACTTTTTTCTTAGACGATTTACATACGTCTTTTTTTTTCTCCAATTCATGATTTTTGGACTGATGCTGTAAATGTTAATTGACACAGTCTGATGTGGCTGAAAGTGGTGCAGCTACATCTCTGAGGAGATGGATATAAATGCCTTTGCAGGCAGGCCTTATTGTTGTATTTTAGATTTTGAGCAACAAGTGTGACAAATTTCAGAACTGATAGCCAACTGCTGTGTAGGACAACATTTCCCAAGAGTGCTTCCAAAAATGTTCTTTTCTGTCTTTTTTTTAATCTGTTTGCAATAGGTAATGGTACAACACAAACGAATTAAAACCAGACATTTTCTTCAGTGGTTATCTAGTCAAACTAAATTAAGTATGAGTTATGTGATAGTAGCTCAGAATTAGCCACAAGTTTTTTACGTGCAAAAATAATTTCAGGTCATTTCTTCGACACCCAGAAACAGATCCACTGTGAAGACAAAGTGTAGCAATACTAAGTATTAATCTGGTTGATATTTTTGTTTTGTTTCTTCACCTCCTCATTTGTGAACGCATTTTAAGTTTGCAACATTTTTTCAATTTTACCTAAATTTTACCTGGTGTTATATAATGAATAAAATACATACGTATTATCTTTGTATTTCACAGGCTTAGAACAATATTCCATAATCAAAAATATGTCAAGAAAAAAGTGCTGCCTCCTGACTCCCAGTCGTATCTGTCTCCCAGCAGAATGTGTACTTCACCAGCTCCCAGCAGATTCACCTCGGCGTTCTCAGTCCAACCATCGATGACGACGATAACAAATGTCTGGTGGATGTGAACAGCAGGCCCAGGCTGCTGGAGTGCAGCTATGCAGCCACCAAACACATGAAGCTCACCTGGACTTTCGCTCAGGTGAGCCTCAGCACCAACCCTCAGATTTCTACATGGCTTAAAAATGTTGGCTCCTTCATTTAAAATGACCACTGTGCTTCATTTGACTGAATTGCTTACTGGCACTTTGCAAGAAGCTGTTACTTTCTGTTTTCTGTCTGCTTTGCCGAGCAGTGTTAATGCTTTAAATAATTAAATTGGATTCTGGCCTCTTCCTCTCCAATTTGTTTCCGACTCGAGGCACCCCTCCTGGGTTTGTCAGAGCACAGATCATTCATCTGCCGCTTTATGTGACAGGCGTTTTAAAAGCACATCTGCCTCCATTGGATAATGAGCTTCCACACGTCCACAGTTCCTGGCTTATAACAACCCTCACTTATTTTGTAATCTTCACACTTTTAATGTTGACTTAAAGTGTGACATATTAGTTGAGGGAGCTGGATAATTAGTAACAAGAAGAAACTGCTACAGTCAAGCTCCGGGCTTCTCTGGATTGTTTGCACTTGTACACATTTTTCTGTATATCTGTGCCTTATTTTTTGTCTGTTCTTCAGATTGGAAAATAGGCCTACTTTACAATCATATCGACAATTCATCTCTACCCCCACTGAATATCCAACAACCTCAGAGAACGATACGACCTCACCTTTCTCCAGCGCTTTAGGTCCTTTAGTTTCCGTGGTTTCTGGGCAGACTGGCAGGGGACTCAGCCTCTAATTAGCATCAGCTCGAATCAGAAAGATTCTCACTTTCAATTCACGTTTGGAGTCAAAGAAATGAGACCCATTAGGCAAACCCCTACAGGTTTTTTTTATTTAAAAGAAAACTCAATTTTCTCCATGAAAAGTTTGAAGAAGTTAAAAAGCGCCCTGAGACTGAATTAGTTCTAAAAGAGCAGATGAAAGTTTAGCTGTCTAAAAGTTTAAATGTATAGGAGGAGTGGTCTGAATGAATAATGTGAAGTTTGATCACTTTTACCAGGTCAAATGTATTTACCTTTGTAAGTACAAGAAAACTTTCCTTTCATCTCTTTTTTATTATCTGATTGGAAGAGCAGAGCCAAATATTGTGGGTTTTTCTTTTTACTATTCTTGTTACCAGATGTTATATTTTACTAATAACTACGAAGTTATTTCACATATTTTTTGTTTTGTGAATAGAAAGGGGTTTTGTCATTAAGTGCGTTGCATTTTTTTTTTTCATTGAAATTGAAAACTAAGCTTTAATTCAGTTTCCCTTATTATTTGTTTTTTTTACTTGGAACAAAATAAAAGATTATATAAGAATAGAAAATAAATTCTTCCTTCTCCCCTCAAGTTTGTCCAAGTTGTGTCCTAGTAGCCTAGTTGACCAGATGTAAAATTGTCAGCATCTCTAGAAGGATCCTTTTCATGATTGTCTTTTTCTTTGCCTTTTTTTTTTTACTTTTATCATCAATTATTAAACTGGAGTTCTATAATCACAAGTACATTGTAGCCATAGCTCAGCCACAATCAGCGATTACCTGGCATACTCTCAATGACAAGTGTGGAAGACAAGAGGTGTCACACAGCGCAGTGGTCAGAGCAGGTGAACTGTATACAGAGGCTACAGACCTCAACGTGGCGGTACCAAGCTTGACCGCCACATAGAGGCGGCAAGGACATGCGGTTCCTTTGCTGCATGTCTTTGTCCCTTCTCTTTGCCCCCTTCCTATTGGATTACTGTCAAATAAAGGCCACCAGTCCCAATAAATTTATTGAAAAAAAAAAAGAAAAACAATCACAAAAGGTCAAACCAGACCAGAGCATTTCAAAGCCAAATTTATTTTGTTTATTTGGAGTTGTTCCTGAATTGCCCTCATCAGGTCAATGTGAAACAAAATCTATGGCTAAACAAATTATTTTTAATTCGGCTTATAAATCTCAGTGTCTTGTTTTTTCAAGGTGATGGTTGTGGTTCTTGGCTAAATCAGCACACTCATAGCTGTGCTGATTTAGCCAAGTTTAAATTTTTACAGCTCTGTTGCTTTTCATTTCAATAGAATAGGAAGATTCACTGCAAAAAAAGACGCAACGAAAATAATGGTTGTATATTGAACACTGCATCATGCACAATTTGATTACCAGACAATAAAATATTTTGCCACATGACCACTAATGTCCCCATGTGCCAAGAATCCCTCATATGTCTTTATTGTTATGTATAGTAGAACAATTCTGACTAAAGTGACTATGGTAACATTAATTAATTAATCACATTTCAGTGCCCAGACTGGTCACTCCTGCACTTTCCTGTCTGCATTAATGTCAATCAATCCCCTTGACTTCCCGAATTCTTGAAATTGAAAGTGAAACTGACAGGTTGACATATGCCATGACTAATTTAGTCAATAAATATCAAGTCACTTAAGGGCACATGTGAATGTTGGAATTTCATTCCCAAGCTTTTAAATTATCCTTACAGAGGCCCTCAGGGGACAAGGGTGAGAAACAAAAGAAAAAAGCTTGGTTTCTTGGCCCAAACGAGGACTGCTATAGAGCAATGGTTCTCTCAAAATTATTAATATGTACAAACCACTGACCCCAGCAGTCTGCATACTCTCACCTGATTTTCAAAACTGTTTCATAAAGTAATTTTAAATAATAAAAGCATTATTTTACCGTGCTCTACAGCTGATCTTTAGGCTGTAGGTGATGCATGGCAGCTCTGCTTAAAAATGAATGAAGCCTATAGCTAAAAGAAATAGAAATTGGGTGGATTTCTGCAGACAGAGGAAGAGGATAGCTAAAAATGGAGATAGATTTTTGATAAAAAAAAATAAAGAAAATTGTAGTGTGTGGGCAATGAAAAAAAAACAAAACAAAGGGTTTTGACTGTGATGAAAAAGGAATGAAGCACGTGAAGCATCTGATGTGAAGCATGCAGTCGGAATTATTAATAAATAGATTTTTTTAAGTATCAAAGTCGACTTACTTCTAACGGCGCAGTTATCAGAAGAGGAAAGGGAAAAAAGGTTGAAGAGAGGAGAAAAAAGAAATTCAAAAAAACATTACAGACAGTTGGGTAAATCCTCTAAATTGTACTAACTAGACTTTACTATTGATATGATGCCCATTTCATCTTAGTTGTTCTGCTTTTATTAGGTTGTTAATGGCCAGAACCTAGTCTTTGGACAGCCAGTAAAAAGTTTCATTTTACAGTGTTGAGGAGTTTGTCGCTATTCGTTAGATTTACAAGAGAGTAAAGTAGCAGAGTCAGAGTGCACCATCAGGCTGACCAACGTAGAGCCTAATCAGCAAAAATTGTCTGCTTTCAAATGAAGTCAAAGCGTTCGCATCAAGTAAAACAGCAGTTTCTTTTTTATTCTACTACACTAAAAGGGGGCGCAGCAATAAGAAAATAAATGCGAGGCAGCACTTAGCATTTTTCTGCTGCAAATCTGATGTCTATTATTAAATATGGTTTAAAGTGCAAAATCAGTGCTCAAGCACACTTGACAAGCACACTTTTTTAAACGATGAACACCAACTCTTGCTTTCTTAACACTGCAAATACAACAGAGGCTAAAATCAGAGACACTGTTATTACTGAATATCCATGTCTGCACTCAGTCTGTATTGTGACAGTAGTACCACATCGACCAAGCTTTCACTCCTGAGGTTTGACTGGACATCAGATCAGGTGATATAGAGATCGGGTGGCAGTCATGTGGGAAGATCTGGGTGTGTCGAATTTCTGCATACATGCAAAGGATAGATGGATTTTGGCTTTGCATGCGGTAATCTTGGCAGAGCTTCAGTTTCTCTGGGTGAAGACAAACCCGAGCTAAAAAGGATTGGTCTCGAATTACCAATATACGTGCAGATGATGACAGGGAGAGGAACTCAGTCCTCCAGTGGACAATTGGTTTAGAGTCGCATCGCTTAAGCATTAAAGGTGTGGTTCAAGAACTGTCAGAAGTTTTTTTTTTTTTTCCTGTGAAAAGGTAGTCAGTCCTCTCCCTTTTCTCTATATCCAGGCAAAGGATAGAGAATTGCTGCAAAATTACTGACTTCGTACAATTAGCTATACTTCCTTCTGACCTAATATTCAGACAGTCCTTTAGTCTTTGAGGTATATGACAAGTGGTTGTGTCTAATAGTTCATTAAGAAATGTGATGTATACAGGATATCAATTGAACAACGGAGACTTTATTTCAAACTGCATCTCTAGTCAGAGTAACCGAATCATCAGGGAATCTTGACCCAGTTGTAGAAATCTCCGTTGAAATTGCTGGTGTCCCAGACTTTTTCTTGGAATGTTTTCCGAGCACATCGAGTGTTTTCAGTGTGATCTAGCAAAACACCTGTTTCCATGAAACTTGGTAGCTCATTGCTTGTGGAATATTCAACCAAATATACCAGCAATCAAAAGCCAGGCTTTGGTAGAAAATCACAAACTATCCAAACATTACCTTGTGCATGTTACATATTTTCAACATCAGGCTCAATGTATTATAATGAATGTGTTAATGAGGTGCATAACTCAATCTAAACCCATCAAACTTTTAGGCACGTAATCATTTTAGGTTATGTTTGTGCTTTTCATTAATCAAACTTTTAGTAATGTTTGTACATTTTAACCAACTATATATGACAAAAATGATGCTTTGAAATGGTTGCTGAAAACACTTTAAATCACTGAATCACACTTGTATCAGGGTTCCCTTAAACTTAGTTACAAAAATTAAAACTAAGAACGCCACGATATTTTGCATTACAATAAATTATATTAAATGACATGCTCTTTATTCTCATTTTATTTAGCAGGTAGGTTTATCTTTCAATAATAATAAGTTTATTGTAAGATTTAAAAGGAAAACAGATTTTTGATTTTACTTTAATTACTTTTTAACTTTCACTTAATGCAAGCTACTCCACTCTTTGTCTTCGCCTGGTCTTTTCGTTCAGCACATCCTTTAAGCTGAGTGACCTGAAGATTGAGTGTCCGGTTGACAGATTGCCTGACTCGCCAGCCCGGCTCCATCGCCAGCCCATCTGATGGCTCCCTGGCTGACTCGCTGTCTGAGGGGCTGATTAACAAGCGCTCCCACCTTAATAGCAACAAATCAATAGTGCAATCCAACTCTGCACTCTGCAGAATGACAGGAGAGTTGACTACAGAATAGAGGACAGTGTGGTGGATAAATGCCAAATAGTTTTCTCTCTAATAGAGAGTAGCATGTGTGTTTGAGTGCAGACTTTAACTTAGCCTGCGTGTTTCTTATGATGAGCCGAAACACGCAGAAAAGCCCTCAGGTAGAGCACAGATTTTAGTGCCTTTTGTTGAAAGTCTGTCAGGAATTCACGCACTTTGAATAATCTAGTTTTCTGGCGATAAAAAGACAAGGAAGATTTTTGTGATTATTTTACTTGGTTGAAGTTTGCCTCTCCTTTACTATAATCTATGAAGAAAATAGCAAAATTATTGAGTCCTATACTTCTATAATCTAGCGCCCACAGCATCAAGTTATGATTAACATGGATTGCTAAAGCCAGTGCTCTAAAGCTTTTAAGGTTTCTGGAACCGGCTGAGGATTCATATAATATCTTTTTTCATTATTTATGTAGATAAGATAATCTGATGTGAGCTTTCACAAATAAATTTAGAGAGCTTTAGAAATCATTACTTCTTTATCTTGTATTTTTTATATATGTGTCAAAAAATGCTGCATATTTTTTTTACACTAACCTAAATAGTGCATTTTAAGAGGCAGTAGATTTATGCTTCTGCTTATAGTAGCTTAAATCTAAGTGTAAATGTGCAGGGTACATTCTTTTACTCCACATATTGTTGTTTGATCTGTTGTATTAAAGAATTAATTGAGAGCGTTTTCAGTATTTTAATACATATTTCAACATTTGCAAGGAACTTGTCCTGATTGGATGCACTAACATAACAAAAAGCTTTCCTCAATCAAAAACAATCAGTCACCATTTAACACAGCATGTTTCATTAAGAAAGCCATTTCAAACAGCAAATTTAATAAATGGGAATTTCTGAGGCTGTGACCTTGTTAATAAATTGATCATAAAAGGTGTCACACTGCTGGCATCTATATAAGTGATTGATGAGGGAAGCACAGTGACCTCAGCCTGAGTTGGTTCTTTGCCTAATCCTAAGCAAAGTTCAGAGAGGTTTTTGTACAATAACTGATGAGACATTACTGACAATAAACTGAAGTCTTATAATCTTACAGTAAAGGAGTTGAGCAAGATCACCATACACTCTTTAGAGTCTCCACGACCATTGAAATAATGCTAACACCGGTGAGAGCACAGATATCACAGTGAATGAAGTTTCCTTATAAATGAGGGACATTTGTGAGCTTTCACCATCGATTTCAGTTTTACTCTGAGAATGACACAACAGTTTCTATTTTCATAATTTTATCAGGTGCTCAAGAAAGTGCAGATGAAGGGACTTTGCAGCTCCTCTTGAGCATGCCTCTTTGCACAAAAATAATAATCTGATCAGGAAGAATCATGAACACAAATCCCAATAACTGTGTTTTATGGATCGCTCTGAGCGGATTGGTTAAAAAGCACACCAATGTCCTAAAGCTTAAAGTTGTTTCATACGAGTTACAGTAATGTAAAATTATGTGAGCTGCAGCCATGGATTTGGTTAAGTTATTCCTTTTGTTTTAGAAATAAAAAACATTTTCCCTGCAGAGTTACTATATAAAAGGAAGCCGGAGGTATTGGCTTTCACTGATAAACAAAAAATATTATTTTAAAGTTCTGCAGTAAGCAAAAAACATTTTTAATAGGACATTTTTTCATAACTATTAAAACTGGTAAGTGTTTAATCCATAATGTTTACTAAGATCATCAAATCAACTTCAAATCTGTTCTTTTGTGCTGATCCTGTTGCCCACTGCTATTCTCCTCCTATTCTAATTCCTTAACACAATGCCAGGGGTCTCTGACATGTACATTTTGCTTTTAAATTGCAGGCAAAAGCATCAACAAAGTGGGAGGTGTGTGTGTTTCTCCCCAGCTGAGAGCCCTATTCCATCTGAAGCCCTAATTATACCAATCTTTAAATGAAATGGACCAGAATATGACATAACATTATATTCACAGCAGTTGCAGTGCCAAAAGTGACAATAAAGTAAAATGCACTAGTCTTACCTTCTGTGACAGCTCTGAGTGACCAATGATCCCCTGTAGGGTGATCAAAGAAGGCCTGCAGTTATCTGTTAACACTATTGCTATTAAAAGATGTCTATGTACAGAAAAGTTATTTTTAACTAGCCCACTTATAGAAACACTGAATTTAACCCACAATATACTGAAGCAGCTGGCCCAGGTCTATCTACTGCATCATTATCAGGGTTCATATGTTTATTAAATATATCAAAATACTTTTACAGGTCATGTTAACTTAAACTGAATGGAAAATGTTGGGTGCTTCAACCTTAAACACTCCAACGGCATTTTGGTTCTAGACCAAGACAATTAATTCTATGAAGTGACCAGTCTTTTTCCTGGTCTTTAATTCAATAAACTTAGGCTGGATATTTAGCATTGTAGTTTGTACAGTAAAACATTTTAAGTTAGTGAAGAGGATGTAGCCTACACAGGTTTTTGTAGCCACCTAATGTTAATTATTCTTTTGGTGTTTTGTTAAATTTGATATTTTTTTTCATGTGTTGCTTGACATAGAAATGTCCATAACAGCATGTAGGATTTTTTTTTCTACTTTACATTTATTATTTTAAAAATAGAACAGAGTGGGGGTAAAATTATTTGTGCAGAAACAACTATTCCCATCAAGAGAAGTTCACTGCACTCATAAACAATTTCATGTTTTAGCCCAGAATCTGATGTTCGCATGAAGACTCAGAATCTTGGGGAAAAATAAAAAACTGCTGTATGCTCATTTTCTGGGTTCACACTGATGGTCATTCTATTGAGTGTGTGTGTGTTTTTGTTTTTGTTTCCTTGGACGTGGATGGGATTTTTAAAGCATACTGCTTTTAATGGAAAGCAGCTCCCGTGAACAACACAGTGAGTTTGATACAAATGAGTTTCGTCTTCTTTCTCACGGGGCCCAAGCTCATTAAAGCATATTACTGTTTGTGCCAAAAAAACGAAGGACCTACTTTAGTTCCCAGCCTGTTGTTGAAGAGAATAAATTGTAACACACATGCATATGCACAGGGGAGAGAAACAGGCTCGCATTAAGTGAAAGGACAGTCCTTATTCAAAGGCATATTTGTGTTAAGCAATAACTACAATTACAGTAGATAACATTAAAGTACTCGGCAGCATATTTATTCTACTTTTTTGACACTGCATCACCTTAATTGCTGTCAATCATCTTAATGCCAGTGAGTTAAACAAATGCATGCTGTCATATAAACATTAAGCTTGTAATAATGTCACTAAAGATAACAATTGATGGGACCAAACAGTTTTTAAGAATTTGAGATTCTGTGCAAATAACAATTCTTTGTGTTTACACATATGCCAAAATTTAACTAGCATAATCAATAATGTCCACTTATTTTCCAGAGCCTATTGAACTCCTCTAGTTTTCACAAGATTGGATGTCTCAATTCATTGCAACTGTGACAAAAATAAAAATCTGTGAAGCTGAAATACAATAATGATACAATTGCTTTAAAATTAATGGACAACCAAAAGAAACAAAATTCCAATCTTAGAATGACATGCAGTCATTTAAAAACCAGTAATGAAAAGTTTTAAGTACCTCCTTGGCTTCCTTAGGACTTAAGTTTAAAAAAGCAGCTTTGAGCTGCTTATCGAGTGCATTGATTTACTGTTCTACAGCAGCAAATCACCAAAACTCCTGATTTATCTTGAAGTGGTCACACGGATGATGATCAAACAGGTGTGTGCTAACACAATGCTAAGGTGGAAAGATGAAGAGCCTTAGAGAACAACTTGTTCCTTCTGATCAATTTAGGAAGGTTTTCAATAATGATTTCCAAACAATTTGTTGAAGTTCATCACACTACAGAGAGAGAGAGTATTCATAAGCTAATAAGCAGAAAACATTTTAAAACGGTTGCCAGCTTGGGAGTGATGTGACACTTTGCAGTTACCTGTTAATACTATTGCTACTACAGGTGGACGTAATTTCATTAAGCATTTGACTTCTGAAGGTAATTGTTTGCTTCGGAGCGTTATATACAGGCTTCGTAGCAAAATGATATGTGCAAAAAACGTATGCAGCTCAGGCTTATATTTTTATATTTTGCTTATTTTAATTATGTAAAAACCTTATTTAGCATAATAAATATTAAGCATAAATATTGTATATTTATATCAATCTTAAATATATATTTTTCTCAGCATTTAGCTCAAGTTCTTGAAGAGTGAGGCACCTCTCATAACTTAAACCAGAAGAGCGGAAGCACTTTGGCCTCCTGTCCTTCCTTGTTCTGCAGTTGTAAACTGGTATTAATTTGTGATCACAGGCTGTGAAATTTCAAACACAAGGTCAAATGAATTTTGGCTATGGCTGACAGCTACCTATTTTTCACAGCACATATTTAGCAGCTGGTGGGCTGCCTGTTGGAAAAGATCCCGAAAGTTAAGTGTTAATTGTGCGGTTAATGACAAGGTTAATAGTAGGATGAAAATCCCCCATTAACGTAAATTGATTCACAACCATCTACTAATTATATGTTTTATTTTGTAATGCATGCTACTTTATACTGGTATGTGGTTGTTTGTTTAATCAGATTAATTAACATTACATAAGCAGGTGTTCAGTGTTAGAGCATAGTTTTAACTGTGCTCAGCTTATTCTGCTCCCCGTGGTTTGAAAGTGTTTGTGTACCCCTGCTGATTTTGTATTACAATATTTACAATGTGTCTCTGAGCAGTAAAGTGTGAATACATGTCATTACCAAAATTAAAATCTAAGGGTTATTAAACAAATATGGTACAAGGCCAGCCACATTTGGGGACTTTTAAAAACAATGAAACAAATTTGCTGTAGCCGTACTTTGATGTAGCCATAAAAGAGGGTTAATAGTACATGTATTTGCACCCAACTGCATACATTTCTGAAAAGAGATGGCTAAATGAAATGGTTATGCAAGGTTTCTGTGTATGAGGAGACATAGTGATTTGATCTGGACTATATTTGAGCTCATGTTGTAAAAACAAAGACTTGATGCTTGAATTATGGTCTTGATCTCAAGTTTTATTCGCAGTCTCTTCACTTATAATCAGGAGTGAAAGTGAGTCGATGTGTAAGCCTGCAGCTACGACAGGTGACACTGTGCATGCTCATATTTTCCTGTGAAAGGGTGCACCCAATTAATCAGCTAATGATGTTTCATCATAATCTGCTTTAGCTTCATAATAATGATTGCACATGTGTTTTTCCAGTTGAACACTATTCTCTTGCTCGCGGTTTATCAAAAGCACTTCCTGTTGTCTTCATTAGACATTGACATTCTGTCTCATTCTTCCTCCAGACAACATCCAATGTTATTATGTTGTAATTCAGAAATCTTAAAGCTTGACATGGATTTGGTAAGAATGCCTTTTAAGCATCTGTGCCTTTAAGGTTATTGTTTTGATCTAAGTTTCCTTAGGAAAAAAAGCACGCTTATCAAGTCTGATCCTAGCTACCGCTCTCTCCTGTGTGCTTCAGAGCTGTATGCTTGCAAAATATCTGTTTCTATAAAGGCAATCCTATTTACTGTTTCTAAGTTAATCAATGTATTTTATTAAAAACATACTTTTCCTCCTCATTTCTATTGAACTAGTAAGTGTGTTTTTTTTCCGTATGTGGTTTTTGTATTTTTTATTAGTTTGTGCTTAGTAAACATTACAGCTATATTGCATTTAATGTTTTTATCTCATAGTGTTTACTTTATAGCCCTTCTGACAACCAGATGATGTCTCATTATGTTCTGCTATGCAAACTGTAAAATACAAAACATGAAGTTATTTCTTTTTACCTATCTAATGGATAACAAGGACATTTGATAACCCTCCATCCATGTTAATGTAAATGGACTGGACATAAATACAACTGAAAAATGTTGTTCAGTCAACATTAAAAAACGGGGCTGCTCATGTTGACCGAAGTAAACATGTATGCTTCCAAGAACAGAAGGGTATTAGAGAAAGTTGAAAATGTTCATTACAAATGGGTCAGTGGTAGATTATTTATTTAGGTGCCAAACTAATGTCTGCATTCCTTCATCTTGTTTTTTTTTTTCTTTTTCTGCAGGGGGGAGCCATCCAGAATATTGAGTCTCAGCGTTGTCTGGAGCTGGTGGAGAGCAAGCAGTCAGCATTCACCTTCCAGCTGGCCATTCAGGACTGCACTGGTCAGAAATGGACCATCACAAATATTTTGACTGTCCTGCCACAGTGAACTCTGTCAGGATGGAGTTATGACACACATAAAGAAACTATTAGAGTCCAAACAGAAGGAGACTTTTCCAAAAAAAACAACAAAAAATTAACTCTGGATGAGTTTTTACCCAGAATGTGGACAAGAATACACGTGCTTCAATCATGCACGGACCGTCAGTAACTTAATAACCTTTTTCTACCAATGAAATGAGCAAGGAGACACTCACAGATGGAGCAGATGCTGTCGAAGCTATTAAGCCTGCCATTAAAATGAGATGTATTATGGTTTGTTCTTCAAGGGGAAAGGCTCATGAAACCCTGGAAGCAGACTGTTTATTGCAAGAGTGGGCTTGCTTTGTTATTTTGGGTCCCTGTCAGTTTGAGATGGTGCCTGAAACCCCATCTGTCTCATTGCAGAATCAACAAAACTAGGTGTATGACCATAATTCCAAAATATCTGAGCGTATAGATAGTTGGGGGACTTAGCAGAAAACCTGCTTGAATGCAAAGCAGCTGATGTTTTTGCACAAATCAAACATGGAAGGCCGTCATTAGTCATTATCGTCCTGTTTGACGTAAGATTGAAGACATCAAAGAAGCTCTAAAGTCTGTCTGTATCACAAATACCAGACAAAGTGTAATGCTGAGCAACGACAGAGTGATTTAAACTTACAGCATTATAGAAACTCTGCCCCCTCAGAAGTTTGGTAGTGTGTTTCAAAACTAGATGGGTACCATGAGCACTCAGATATTCATGGTACCTGTAAAATACAGTTCATGGTACCCAACTTTATTATGTTGTAATTCAGAAATCTTAAAGCTTAACATGGATTTGGTAAGAATGGCTTTTAAGCATCTGTGCCTTTAAGGTTTTTGTTTTGACCTAAGTTTCATGGTACCTACAGGGACTGCACAAGTGTGGTAAGAGACAAGGACTGTAAGACTTGATGTAACTTTACGAAACATCTGGGTGACCTCATGGAGCCCACCCATGAACAATCACTGAACAGTTGCTTTTCCATGTTTTCATTCCTGATATTTTTTTTGCTTTATGCCAAACCCACCACAATTAGTTGTCCCAGTAGTTGTCAGCCAGCGGCACATGAAGTCATAGAATAAAAATGCTTTCCCCTGACATGTCTTCCAAAAATATGTACTGGTATATAGATGACTTTTCATAATTTTCATTTTCAAGAGTAGCTAAAAGAAAGAAAAATACCCATTTGTCATTTATTCCCCGATCAATTTAAAAAACTAATTTTAAGCTGTAAAATTCTGATTCTTTTTGTTATATTACCTTATGAGAGTAATTGACTGAATTTACTTTAAGGTATTTTGCCAATCTTTACTTATGGTGTCAGAGGGTCTCAAGTGTCTTAAGTTCATGCAGCTAATATATGTAAGAACACTATATTTAGGCCATTTTTGATTTTTTCTTCCTTTTTTAGGGAAAGTTGAAGCCAAATTTACATTTAATTTGCAGTTGGTCAAACTCCGAATTCTGAAACCAATTTAAAAATACACATAGTCTATTTAAACCTTCAGGTTTTCAATCCTAAAACTTTAAAAACCATATTAGCATACACAAAATAGTAAAGAAGTGAAAATGGTAAAAATAGGCTAAACAAGACTTTAAAAACTAAATGACACAATAAGCAAGATTCTTAAAAAAAAATCTATTTTTCTATTAAAAACCTGTTGTGCAACATAACTTTTTAAAACGTCAAAATAACAGTAAATTATTTTCTAGAAGTTTAATGCCAGGCCGTCTGCCTTTTTTAGCATCTTTGGCCGTATGATAGCTGTCTGAATCCTTTAACAACTAAAAGATCCACAACAGAAGACTGTAGAGGCAGTTTTTATTTATAATGTAAAAACTTTGTAAGGTCCTCAGGATCAGGAGTGTTAATTATTTTCAGGAAAGTGTGAACCAAAATGTGGACTTCAGACTAGTTGGGAAGTGGATTCTCTACTTGGCTCTCCTACAGACCTCAGTTTTCACTGACATGTTTCTTTGGTCACAGTCAAAATGCTCTGAACCTCTGAAGCTCAAGTGTTGCCTGAAAAATACAGCAGAAATTTGGATATATTCTAGCCTGCACTTTGGTTCGACTGATACCAGACATCATTTAAGAAGAACTCTGCATCCTGCTGACTTAAATTAAACAAAGCTAGTGATTAACACACATAATATTAAAACAAGTTCAGAAACTGGGAAGATGCAAAGATGTGAGCTGATGCTTGGTACATTCCTTTTCTTTGATTATCTTCTAATTCAGTCAGTTACAGCTCTACAGCCAAGTGTCCAACATCAATAGACTTCACAGATGAGACGTATTTGGAACCGAACATGTTGCCTTATTCCTCAGCCAGTTTAAAAAACCTCTGTGAAATTCCACCCACCCTCTCAACAGTTCGTGGCAGATTTTGCAGACTTGTTTGAAAGGTTAAGAATGTAGCTTTTACTAGAGATCGTAAATGTAAGAGACCCTTTCTATCTGCAGATATTGTCCTCTTAAGACCTTTAAAAGCAAAAAAAGGAATAGCTATGGAGGGTATGAATTAAATTGAGTACAAATATTGACCACTGGTAATTATAATTTTTAGTTTCTCATATTGCAGACACTTATTTTGCTCCAGGAAACAAAGCATGAAAAATGATAGACTACTTGTTACACAGGATGGCATAGGAAGCAAATAGCTGATCAAATAAGGATGCACTGAGCTGCTTGCTGACGGAGGCTTGGCAGCACAGCTGTTTGCCTGGCTTGGATTAAAGCTGACTTTTGATAACAACCGCACCACTGAATGTAGCTACCTGCTAACATTCATCCCTTAGATAACACAATCGATTATTTACAGCTGCAAGGGGACACACAGGAGACCGCTGTGTTGTAGACCGTCTTAATGCCAATATCTCTGATTTCAGCTGGACAGATTAATAATTAGGCAATTACTATTTGCCTTAACTTTTGTATGGCCTAGTTTTAAGCTTGACTGTTTTTGGTATCTTTAATTGCACCCCCTCCAACAAGTGGCTACTCCAGTTAGACACGAAGATAAGACTTCTCCTACAGTCAACTACAATAAGCCCTTGCCTTCTGCGTTTCCATGCGACACATTGTCACTCGATATATGGTTGTGCAGATTGTGTTGAACAAGAATCCCCAGAGGTTCTCACTTTGCCGGGGAAATTCATTTTAATTTACGATTTTAAATTATGTATCTGCTTTACAAAACAATGGAAAGATCCATTGTGTTTTATTTATATTAGTACTGTCAAGGTTTGTTGGCTTTTTTTGTGCCAATATTTGATTAACTATTCTTTTTAAAGTGGCGGCATATCTGCATTTGCAAGAAATGCAATTAGATTTGATATTTGTGGCTGTGGTGGTGGTGAAGGTTAAACAATCTAGATAAATTGGAAATAAACAAAGATGTGTCTGCAATCAATTTGTTCACCATAAAATCTAATTTCAATGTCAAAAAAAGTAGCTTCTAATCGTTGTAAGCATTTTTACTGTTGCTCACACACTAAATCAAATATGTTCTCATTCATTTAGCTTTGGCACTATGATAAATTACTGTGTTTGGCTGCTAATTAACTTTTGTAAATCTGTGTAGGAGTAAATCTGCAATCTGTTAGTAGATGAATTATCCATTCACTACTTGCCTCTGTCCAGTAATGAGACTGCAGCGGCTCAGACCAGTGTGCCTCTCAGTTTTCCATCACAACATGTTGCCGAAAAGAACTAGAGGTTAAGTCAGACATGAAAGAGACACACTAAGCAGATAACACGTTACAGAACCAAAAGTAGCTTCTTTGTTTCTCATTTTCAGGTACTGTGGGCGCAGGACATCGTTACTGAAATGTGTTGAATGATTCCGCAGAGAAAGAGAAGTTGATGATATTATAACAAATGCAGTTAAGACTAGACGTTTTCAGACACATTTCACGGGCACTCATGTCACATTTGGATCTTTTAATGATGCATTTCAATTGCTCTTTTATATATATATATATATATATATATATATTGGAATTATGCAACAAAAAACATTCTACTTTTGTGCAGATTCTTTCTTCCTTGTACATTGTTAACATTGTATATTTAGGCTCAAATACAGTGCTGTGAAAAGGCATCTGTCCCTTTTGTAACTTTCACACACTTTAATATTTTAATATCTGATTTAATCTCCCTCATCAAAAAGAGCCTTGAAAACATGTTTTTTTGTCACCATTGACCATTACTTCATATTTCAGCCTAAATGGTCACTACTCTTATCAGAAAAATTATATCCTTCATTCCAAAAAATGCACCTCAGAATTTTAGCTCACAAAACTTTTCTATGTTGCTTGTGGTCAAAGAAAATATCAAACAATATTCTCACCTAGGTGACCTACTGCATAATGACATAGGAGCATTTTTAGTCCCATCTTTTTTCTTTATTGTCAAAGCTTTAAAAAGTAGAATTTTTTGGAAGAACCAAAACACTAACACAGATAAATTAATATGTAAAGAAGGATTTATTAGTATGTTAATCTTTATTTTTCTTCTGTACAAAAGAATTCTTCTGAATTATGTCCATAAAACAACTCTGTCATCATGTCTTGGTTTTTCTGTATAAGTAAAGGCATTTTTTGTTTGTTTTGTTTTTGTTTTTTTTATTTTTGCTCAATGGGCATTTACTGCTTATAAAATCTGTTCTCTCTTTTCGCTGGTCTCAGAAATCTGCCATAAAAGATCTGCAATCAACCTCTCAATTATTTAAGAACCCAGACTTCAACAACCTCTGTGAATAATTCATCTTAAAAGCTGGATGAGTTTTAATTATTTAAGCCAGTTGTGTATTGAAAACTTTTTATTGTCAATCATTAGTCAGGTGGTGGAGGGAAAAGGTTTTGCACCTTGTTGAAAACTGGACCTGGACTGTGTGTGTTGGCTACTGTGTAGCATCTCTTACCAAATCTTTTGTTGACCCTCAATTTCTTTTTTTTTCTTTTTTTTTTTGTGGCTCAGGTTTGTAGATCCTGAATTTTTGGAAGTATCTCAATTTTTGGGAAGCTTTTACAGTGTCAAGTCATAAAAATTGTCCAAGCTATTTTATTAGTGTATTTAAACTACATATTTATAAGTACCAATAATAAAAATGGATGATGTCAACACTTCTTCAGTTTGATTTTTTTTCCACGTAGTTATTTTTTTTGAAATATATAAATATCAAGGCAATGTACCTGTTCATTTTAAGAGCCAAAACAGAAGTTTCTCTCATAAAAACATAATTTCCCCCAAAATCCCTTGTTGATTCATTACACACACCTGGTAAGACTGTATCTTTATAACGAATATTATATGGAGTATGAGAATACTGGACAATCCTGGAAAAGCTTCCAATTTTTTTGTCGCATCATGTGTAAGGCTGCAGTAGATTAGCATTTTTTCAAGAAATTACTTGTTCCAATTATCAAATCCCCCAAATCAGTATTTGTTGTAAATGAAAGTAAGAAAAAACAGAAGCAGATGTCACTGACTACAGGAGCGTGTCAGTCAATCCTGTGATGGCCTTTCCCAATGCGACAACTTTTTAAAGATACGTTTAGAGATACGTTCGTTGTCTCGAAAATGCAAATGGCACTGGAAATGATAAAACTTTGATAATACACCCAAAATGATAGCAACATGCTTAAAAAACCAGAAGAAGACACGACACAGCAAAAACAAGTTCAGAGGTGCAAATATGATTTTGCGCACGCCATCGGTGCATCTTTACTGACTGCATAAATGTTCAACAATGGGCAGATTTTGTTTTGCCATACCAAACAATTAGAAGAGGCCAAAACATTTGCCTCTTCTGTTGAGTAAACTGGAGCTACATCAGGTTTCCTTTTGCTTCAAGTGTCCTACCACTATCTTGACTCCCAAGAAACACCCCATCGCAGGATTAAATGTGACAGACCTCTCACACCCTGACGTCTGTGATCATTACAGCTTTTGAGCTGCTAGTGCTGGAGCATTTGAAGAACATCACAGACCCCCTGCTTTACCCCACGCTGTGCCCCCTGCAATTTGCTTACCACGCAAAAAAGTCAGCAGATGATGCAGTCATCTCGGGGCTACACTTCAGGCTACAGCACCTCGGCCACCCAGGGTTCGTACACTGAGATCCTGTTTGTAGACTTCAACTCAGCTTTCAACACCATCAAGCCAAACAACCTCCACCAGCATCTGGGGCAAATTCTTTTTTGACTACATTATAGTTTTTTTAAATCCTGAAGATGACAGCAGGCAAAGTTTTAGTGGACAGTCTGCTTTTTCTGAGGATGTCAAAGCTTGGGGTTTAAAACTCTGACATCAAAGTAGGCTAAATAAAACTTCCTTAGGGCAGTTTGTCCTCTGTAGTGTAGATGTGCCAGGGGCAGAAGAAGTGTGGGCCTCTTCAGTGTTGTATCCTGTGAGGACACGCTAATTATCACCCTCGTGCAGCATCCTACTCTCTCGTTAGGGTGCTGAAAAGCTGGCTAGACACGCTCTGTCTCTCACTCTGTCATTATTATGTTTTTTCTCTCCCTCCTTCCTTCGCTCTCTCTTCCTCCCTCTTTCTCTCTTTAATTCTCCTTTTCTCCTGCTGCCATCCCCTCTGTTTTAATAGGTACCGTTATGGAGAGTATGCGTCTTCGCTAAAGAGAAACCCATCCTTTCACACATTGGCCTCTTAAAGAACTACAGTAATGCTCAACAATCAAAACATTCTCTCCATAAACAGCAAAGCATCCCCTTGGATAATTTGTCATAAAATTGGAATCTCTGTGCTCGTATTGTTTGAGGGAGTGACCCTGAACACCTCATAAACAAGCCTGAGACCTTCTTCTAACATCAAAGGCGTTGTAACCCAGCACTTTCAATGAGCCATGAGTGTGCACAGTGATCATCGCGCACAGATTGGTAGCACTAAAGGCTGGCTGCGTGATTAAAGCCAGTGCAGCAGTCTGAGGCCTTGAAGCGAGCGTTAACAACGCAGCGCCAACCTTCGCTCACACCTCACTGGCTCAGGCTTCTGCTGAATAACCACTGTGACTTAATTGAAGGGTACACTTCGTTAACGGCGTTGCCAGGTGACCAAGAGGGGCTTAATTGAAGGCCAACGCTCTATTGGATCTGTGCCATTCCATCAATCAGGTGCATTAGCAGGAGCCAGGCTCTTTCCCCAGCAGGGGAATGTGCTGACTACGAGAGGGAGGAAGGAGGAGCAGAGAGAGAAACGTGGAGCAAAGGAGCAGGAGAGGAGAGGAGAGGAGAGGAGCGTCCATGGGAGTAAGAAAGTCCTCAGAGAATTGATTATCAGATTAAACCGCAAATGCCACATCAGCAAAATTATTAAACGGGGGGAGAAAAATGAAAGACCTAATCTTCTTTTTGGGTAAAATCTTTGCTGAGCAGAGAAAAGATCAGAAGCTGACAGGAATAACAGAAATTCTTCGGCTCTGTTCATCTTAAAGCAGCAAGCCTGTTTTCTCTGCAAAACCAACAGAACTTACATTAGAAATATGTTATCTTCTACAAAGCAGTATCACAGTTTTATTTGCTATTTTATTAATAACCAAGACAAATTCCTCACAAGTTTCCACAAATGCATGCCTCTGATGAGATCAAACAAGCCAACGTATCAGAGATCTTTTAAATTTTTTATTTCTCTTCTTCCTCATTCATGTTTATATTTAAGCTCAATAAATACAAATTAAGTTCTGTTAACTTGGATTCTGTGAATGCTAAAATGATGAGTGATGGCCACTCTAAACATCAACTTTCTTGTCTTTTGTAATTAATTCGGTGATAGAGTCATTGTCCGTCTGGAAAACCTAAATGTATCCAAGCTTTAACTTTTGGCTGATAACATAAGATGTTTCCACAAAACATTTTTACCCCCCCATCATGTTTCTTCCCCATGATTTTGAAGTGCACCGCTCCTTTCTGCAGCAAAACACCCACACAACATGATGCGTTCTTCACATTTGGGATGGTATTCCCCGGCTTGCAAGCTTCACCCTTTTTCTTCTTAAAACAATAATGCCCACTGTGCGCCAACATTTCAATTTTAGCTTCACCAGATGATAGGAAGTACCTTTAAAAGTTAAGATATTTGGATGTAGTGCCTTAATATAAATCCACTGGTGTGCTTCTAATGTTCTCAGCTGTGACTTTATTAGGGTTTCAATAAACTGCCTTAAGCAGCTTTGCTCAATTCTAGCCATTTTAGATGTGTCTCTGTTGAAAGCACTACTGATTCAAATGATTGCATTAGCTCCTCTGCATGCTATCAAGTGCTGCAGAATCCTGTTAATCACTCACTTAAAAAGTCAGGTATTTGGCAGAAGGGATACACCTAAAACATTTAGGGTAGGGATCCCTGAGGACCAGAATTGAGAAATATTGGCTCAAAGGCCCAGTAATCTTCTGAATTCAAAAGGGAAAGAAGAGAAAATTTGAATAAAGCATTCTGTCGCTCAATACCCTGACATGTAGTATTTAGAAATGTGTGGGTATTACCTAACTGACATGAAACAAGAAAAGTATTGTCTGATTTCTAGGTCACACCAGCTGGAAGAAGTAAGAAATCCCATTTTTTAGCACTCAGTCCTCCTAGGTAGCATCCATGTCAAAGTACTGGAAAAGTATGCAACAACTGCAGATTATGAGTACAGAGTATATCATTTTTTTTCATTTTGGAGGTGAATTTGCACTCTAACAAACCAGACAGAAAAATTTAAACATCAACCTAAGCCATGTATGTCACTGTTTGCTTCAGACTTAGTAGAGGTTTTTTCTTCTTCTTCGTCATTGTGCTTTTTTAAATTTTTTGAAAGCCTGCCTGCTGTGAAAATCCATTTGAAGAAAAAAAATTCCAGATAGTATCTTCAAAAATACGCCTGATTTAGAGTAATATGGGCTCCTGTGAACCATTTGATTCTGTTAATTTTCTTGGCTGCAAGGACAAAACATAGGCTCCTGTGCAAACAACAAGGTGAGATAACAGAATTTGAAAATAAATATATTTTATCATTAGCTGGAAAGTCTTGAGAGACATAATTTACCACCATCAAACACTCAGTATTTAGGTCAGGGTTAATTAAACTAATGAGTGCAACTTATCAGGAAGCAGAGGGAGCTCCCATAGATTCAACCTGACATCCTGGAGCATACAGGACTCTGTCTGTTTACTGTGACAGCTTTCAAACTGAGGGGCAAAAATAAATAAAATAAAAAGATTTTTATAAACCCCACCATACTGTAAAAAGCACTGCCAAGGATTTGACTCTTAAGAACTTTTCTGCACAGCGCATCTGAGGAAGAGGCTGTCACCGACAACTCCAATGCAACTGTGAGAGACCCCTAAAAGGTCAGCAGCGTGGGGCTTGATGAAGGATGTCAGAAGATTCCCTGCAGGTTGGAAGATGCCTGACACTCTGCTCTGTCTGCTGTGCTTCCTTCCATACACCGCTCTGCCTCCCACACAGACATACAACCACAATACAGAGAGCGTTGTGTAACTGTGTCTGGTTACCTAATGACTGTCAGAAGCATCTGACAAATAAACATACTTCCGAATCAAAACACAGGGCCTCATGCATATAGCCCTGAAGGTGCGATGCAAAGTATCGCTTCTCGTGAAGTGAAGTTTTTTGTGCAGACAAAGGAGAAGTTGAGAAGTTCTTCTCTGGGCCAGAAATCTCCGAAGTTATTAGTGTTTAACAGCGTGGGAGAGACTCTCCGCTGCCAGATCCAAACTGCTTCTTGCTGAGGGGGCTGCTCTGTCACCCCAGAGGCAGAAAGCCAGTGTTTTATTCTTCATTGCACTCCAAAGTTGTACTTTTTAAAAGTGTATTTAAGCTTATAACTTTATAAAGAATTTGACAACCAGTGAATTTACTGGACTTTGCTGTGAGTTGCTGACTCTAGCATGTGATCCTGAGGTCCACAGCCCAACAAAATATACTTTATAAAATATGACCCGAAAGAAAACAAACAATATTTAGCAAACATTAAAAAAAACAACTGATGGACAACAAAGTAGAAACGGCAATGAAACTCAACAACAACCACTATTGTTTACAAAATCACAAAACATTTACTTATAAAGAGCGTACAGTTCAGCTCAAAATTATTGACACTTCTGGTAAATTAAGCCACACTTTTTTCATGTCAAGGTTTGTAACTTTCCCCACCTTGTGTTATTTGTACTTTCTCTACATTATGCTTTCTTGAACCAATGTTGGTCTATGAAATTTTGTTTTTTCTCTTCTTTTCAGTTCCAAACATTCTCATAGGTAGATATTTTGTTTCGGCAATTTAAATCGGACCTACCACTCGTTTCAGTATAAAACAACTCCTATGGGTTCGAGGGAAAAATCAGAATAACGTTGACACATACCAGATGGGTAAGCAAATATTCCTTTCTTAAAATTGGATATTTATACCAGTTGCTTGTTGTAAAGATGTAAGTCTGCATTTCATTGGCTGACTGAAAATTCCCAACCATAACACAGTTTCACATAAATACCAGAAAACATAAGTAGCATCTCTGGTCTCAGGTTTTTGCTGATTTTTTGTTTTTTTCTCATTTCAGATACTGTTCATCCTCTACAGAGATGTTCTAGACTGCAGTAATATTGATCAACACCACTTTAAAAGATTGGAAGAAAATCTTGCTCCTTGGAAGTAGAATATGAAGATCTGAGGAGTGATTTCAAAACTTTTGCTCCACACAGACTTTCTTTAACCTCAAAAACTCAGTAGTAATTCTCCAATTCTGGGATCAATACAGTTTATCTTGTTTTATCTTTTCTTATCTTAAACGGTACTGTCTGGCCTCTTGCAAACAAGAGACTAAACAATGACTATGCAATGCTCATATAAGACCATGCAATGATCGTTTGCATGGTCACTATGCAAAAGGCTATGTGACATAAAACTAACACACACTGAATACACCATCCAAACTTTTAAATGTGGTAGTGATAGCATCATGCTACTCAGTCTCATTGAGCTCTAGTGATTTTGCAAAGAACAATGGACTAGGGTTTGGGTCTTTGGATGTGCCAATCTGGTAGAGACTCACCCATAATTTATGATCCAATTTGCTTTGCTTCTGAAATCTTCAACAAATTCATAGATGTTTTAAAAAATGTTTTAATACTAAATCTCTTCATCCTGTTGTAAAATCCCTTGTTGAATATTAGAAACTCTAAAGATTTATGTAGCTTTAGTAGCTAAAATAAAAAAGTGAAGTATTGCATGATTGATTTTATTTATTTAGCAGACTCGTGGTCCACATAGGAAACATTGCTTTCAGAATTTTCTTTACAAGTTGTTTTTTTTAACTGTTTTGTTTATTGAAAAGGGAAGTTCTGGCTTATTTATACCAGGAGTCATATTGAGTGCGTTCGGTGTTGTCTGTACCACAGTGTTCCACAGATCTGTCAGAGAGGAAGGATATCTCATGAGTAAACAGGTCCCCGCCCAAAAAAAAGATAGAGTAAAAGTGTTCAGCTCTTCAACAGCATTTTCAAGGCATCCCACGGTGACTGGAAAAAAAAAAAAAAAGAGTGTATTAGCAGGTCTGTCATGTAACGAGTGGCAGGATATATTACAACTGGAGGCAGTTTTAAAACAAGTTGGAGCTTTTCCAGGAAAGTCTCAGAGCAATATCTTCAGTCGTATGGCTTGAAAAACGCATTCTGCTGCTGCTGCTACTGCCAGCAGAGTTACTGACAATATTTAATACTGTATAGATTTTACCTGCTGGGAAATCATTTCACAAGGTCTGTGGGGCTTCAATAAAACTAGAATACAAATGTCAGCTGTTGTAAAAGTCCACAAACTTTGTTCTACAATAGTTTCTTCCAAACAACAGATGTGACCAGTGTAATTTTTCATTATAATAAAACAAAATGTAATTATGAGTTGCATATATTTCATAAGAAATTACATTGATTAATAAAAAGGGAACTGTCATTAAATGTCATTTGTGTAATTCAAATGCTTTTAAAGTAATCATGGCCCAACTCTAGACAATTGTTTAACAGAGAAAATGGGTTCAAATAGGTAAAATGAAAGAGAAACACTGCCATCATGTGGTAAAATGTAAAAACGACGAATACTAAAAATAAAGACTAACATAACTAATTGTGTAGTCGTTTGTAACATTGTAAATTAAATTGCACATATACAATTATACAGAAATAGTTACTTAATCACATTTATTGTGTTTTAATTAGAACAGTCTTTCAACGGAACCTTTTAGAGCCGTTTATATGTTGCTAGTCGGACTTGTATTCCAGTTAGACTGAAACCAACGCCACTTGCTGGAGAGGAGCCTGCTCAGCGTAGTGTTTTGGTCATGTTGAAGAATGTTCTGAGCAGGTTGGTGACAGAAACTGGTCGTGTTCACCGTCATGCGAATCGCGCTTCGTCCATACAGACGCTGACAGCCTGCCGTGTGTCGGTGAGGAGTTTCGCCGAGGTGAAGGACGAGGTGCAGCTTCCTTTCGACTCCTCCCTGCTGGAAGTACTGGTCTGTCCGCTGTCCAAGAAGCCACTGAGGTAAACAGGTGGCTGGGTTTCTCTTTGAAGGGTGTCAGGGGCAGAAAAGGTGAATTTGAGATTAAAACAGTGAGATTAATTGTAACAGGTCGGCGCTGACGTCGGCATCCGACTTGATTAAAGGACTATTCGCTGCTTTTAACGGCCCTGCGCAAACTACAAGCCCCATTTTTGGTTGCTTTATGTGTGAACATAAAAAAACTACTTTAATTATTCATTTTATCTTGAACTACCTCAGTCAGAGGTAATACGTAATCTGCCCCCAAAATTTAACCATAAAAAACAACCTTTTGTCAATTTCTTTACTTTTCTTTTTCGCACAGGTGTGCTACTTCGTAATGCTACTTAGACATGTCGAAAATGTTATTCTACACTAAGCACAGCTTATAGAAAATCTAAGTTTTTAATTAATTATCCTGTACTAAATTTATATCTCAAAAAAGAGCCAAGGTAAAGCTTTAATGTTTTTTTGTTTTTGTTTTGTTCACAATCCTGAATAGAAAACTTAAACAACTTCTTATATGCTAATTTTCCAGTATGCAGTAATCGTGACTTGTGTATTTAGTTTGTGAAAATTCAAGAATGCTAAAGCTCATCTGGCTTCTCACCGATTAGCTTTCAATCTAAAATAAAAACAAAAAATTTGCCTTTGTGTGATCTGAACCCAAACTGCTACAGTATAAAATGCCAAAATGCTAAAACAACTAGATCCCATGTTTCACTGCATAAGTTTACAAACATACAAGTTATATCTTGTTTTCTGAAGTCATTCTGCAGTATTTTTTTTTTTTTTTTTTTTCACCAGGAAATAAGCAAATTGATAAGGGAATAAAATGAAAGGATTATTTTAGAATGCATTCATAAAAAGCTTCTCGCTTGTGTATACTAGCACGTGGTCATGGCAGAATAACACGTCTTCTCTGTCTCCAGGTACGATGCCAACACCAATGAGCTGATCAACGAGGAGCTCGGCATTGCTTATCCCATCGTTGACGGCATTCCAAACATGATCCCGCAGGAGGCCAGGCTGATACAGAAAGACACTCAAACTCCAAGCGCACCTGCAGAGTAGAATATCTTTGTTGGACAGAACTCTAACTAACATACATCTATCCTCTGACTGACCTAGTGATTTGAATCCAGCGGCGGGTTATTGTTGAACTGCCAGAATGTTCTCCCTGTCCATGATGGTGGGACTGGTTCCCATTGTGTCTCTGTGTGGTTTGTTCTTCTCTGCCGCTGTGGATGAGAACTTCCCTCAGGGCTGCACCAGCAGCAACAGTCTGTGTTTCTACAGCCTGCTGCTGCCGGTCACCATCCCGGTCTATGTCTTCTTCCACCTTTGGAGCTGGATGGGGATCAAGCTCTTCAGGCACAACTAGACTATTCTCCTTAAATGTTGTCATCCAGAAAAATGTAAATGTTTTCTGACGTAACTTGGGATTTTACAGCTCCTTGAGTTCATGCTTGACACATACTTTTCAAACAACAATGCAGAGCTGTTAGAAATCTGCCAAGCTGGAGGTGTTCTGCTGTATTTTTTTTAACTGCAGGTAGAAGTACGTAGCCCTACATTAGTCTCAGTGTAAATGTCAAACAAACTGCTGCAGTTTGTTAGCCTGCGTATACAACCTAAAACTTCTGTTTCTATAGAGACTAAATAAATCTCAGTGCTGAATCCTTTTGAGAAATGTGTAGCCTGTTTTTATAATGAAAGGAAGTGAACCGCACTATCATTTTAATAAATTAACTTTAATAGATAAAAGGCTATTTTTTTTACATAACAAATCCACGAACTACAGTTTGATGTAAGTTTTGTCAAATATAAAAATTGGTGTTAGATAACTTCAAAGCTTGTAACAAATTAACTGTAGAAAATGTAACAGTGACAGAATGAACTAGAAATTCATACAAAGTTTATGGTTGGAACTGCAAAAGGCAACAGATTTTTAACGGCTTAGTTAAAACAATAGTACCCGCTAAATTATTACTGACAGCAATGGCTCTTAAGCTCATGTCATAAGCATGGGAAATCTAGATGGTCTAGCTACAAAAATGAGATGAGCTCAAACTTATTCATTTTCTTCCTGAACGGCACTTCTTGGATTCAACATCTCTTCCCTGAGCGAGTTTCATCAGCGGCGAATATGGGCGAGGCGACTGCCCCTCGCCCTTCATCTTGAAGAAGAAGGGTTTGTTGAGTCTCAGCTGAACCACTCCGACCTGACGTTTGAGAAAAAGAATATGATCAGCAGTGGCACAACCGTCACCGACTCTGTTTTTGTGTAAACATAATAGTAAGATATCTAACCGCGAAAAACAGTACGGAAAGTGTGGAAGCTGCTCAGAGTGTTTTCCAGGTCTAGATGAGGACAGAAATGACTGATTTTTCCTTCCTTAAAGGGGAAAGACAAATTCTATAAAGCGTGCACTGAAAATGTATCTACAGTCAATTAAAAAATATTGAAAATATCTCTCAAGTTTGACTCTGAATGATATTTTCACAGTCATTGGTATTTTTTTGCTAGTCTAGTAAAACAAAACTCCTTACCTAAATAAAAACTCAAAAGGTAGAAATATATTTATCTAAAGGTGCATCTTGATAAACTAGAATGTCATTGAAAATTCCAGAAGAATAATGTTAACTTACTAAATCCAATTTGAACTTGATGAGTGTTTATGAACAAGCATCCAAATGGATCAAGGTTTCTACCATCTCCACCAATCAAATATTGAGCCCAGAATTATAGCAAAAGGTTGTTAACTTGATATATTTGACCCTGTATGTAAAATGTGACCTTGTCTGGATTCAAAACAATAAATTCAAGTTTCATAAGCTTATGAACTTTGTGCTTGTTTTTAAAGTAAAAGTTGGGTAATTATTCAATGCTGGAAAATAAATTGCTCCAATAAATTATGAAAAGCCCCAAGTTAGATGCAAGACTCCTAAGATGAGTCTGTTTAAATTGTTCCCCAAAACTGAACACCATTAGCATTAGCAGATAGCACACAAATCAATTATTTTACATGCATTTGTAGTGTCATGTAAGATCAACAAAAATTTCACCTAAAGTATAGAGAATTTTGTTTTTATAGCCAACCAGTGTATTAGTTTGCACAAATCAGCATTTTTTTTTTTTTTTTTGAATATATATATACTGTAACACAAAATACAGGACCAGATCCAACGTCCTATAGACGTCATAAACTATTTGCTTATTTTCAAAGGTATGATTGTAAATGCCCGAGTTTAAGTGGTGTCACCTGGCTCACATCTTTCTTCCCAGCGTGGCAGTGGTGGTCGTCCTCACTGGAGGTAGTGGTGTTGGCCGACTTGGTTTCAGCTTCTGACTGAGGGCTTGGAGTATCTTCGCATGAGGGCTCCTTCTTAGCCGCTGCTTCATTCTGCTCAAGACTTTTTTCTGCTTTGCGTCTTCTGTAGACCTCAAGTGTCTTCGCTTGCTCTCCCCTCGCCCTCTGTGGCAAGCTAAGATCCAAAGGTTTCGTGTTCTGAGATTCCAAAGTGGCTCTGTTTCTCTGGCAGAAGCTGAGGTAGGAGGAGAGCTCGGAGGTGAAGAAGTTTTCTGTCTGAGTTGAAGTGTTTGCTACAGCAGGACACGGGGGCGGCTCACCAATGTACGGACGGTACGAGCAGCATTGTTTGGTCAACACAGCGTCCGGGGTTGGGTTTATAATCATCGGATCATCCAAGAAAGGATTGTGCTTCTCATGTTCAGACGCTGCTTTCTCTCCCGCTTGGCTCGAGCGTTTATGAAGCTGATCAGTTTCTTCCTCCTGGTCTGTTTTTGTTTCCCGCACACACAGATGTTTTGCTCTGTCTTGTCCTTTATCTGATCTTTCATTACATTGTTTTCTCTCTCCCAAGGCAGTGTGCCGGTTCTTGTCCTGTTGCGTGAACACACGAGGGGATGCAGAAATAATTCCGTCACTGAATTCGCTGCCGGAAGTTTCCGGGCTTCTTGCTCTGAACGTCTTCTGGGTGATGAACAGGTCCTGGCTGTTTATATCATCACTGTTGTACTGAAAGTCATTGTCATGTGGCTTAATCTGGCTTTTTCCCATCACCTGGGAGCAGCTCTCGCCTTTTCTCACGGCTTCCGTTCCTTTTGGTGACGAAGAGGTGAAGATTGGACGCTTGACACGTATGTAGGAGGGCAAGGAACCAAACGCCACCATCTTTTTTTTCTTGGTTTCTTTCGCAGATTTTTCAGATGAAGAGTTTAGCATCTCGTTTTGGCAAGTGGCAAGCTTTTCACCACCCTCAAAGAGTTTCAAATCATCAAGATTCAAGGCTAATTTGTTTTTCTTTTTTTCCTTCCCTTTCTTCTTGGCCCTACCTTTTTCCTTCCTCTTTTCTTTTTTCTTTTCCTTTTCTGCCATTATGGCTTCTTTGAATTTGGACTGTTTCTTTTTCTTCTGGACACTCTCCTTTGTCTTTGTGGAACTGCGCTTTTTATGTTTTCCCGTTTTTTTGCTCTTCTTGTAGTCTTTCTTTGGTTTCCTTTTCAATGGTGAAGGCCAAAGTTCTTTGAAGAAGTCTCCATCCTCATAGTCACTCATGACTCTTAGACAAAAGGACAGACACATTATTCTAGGTAAACGCATGTACAACTTTATCCACAAATGTTGCCAAAATTTCAGAGTGGTTTTTGAAGGCTTTCAAAAGATTTGTTACATTCCCATTTTTTTTTTATAATTGAAAAGATTTGAAGAGACACATGCATGCTCAAAGGTGACACATGTTACAAATACTGAGATGAAATCGAGTGAACAGAACATCCGGGAAATGTTCCACACTAATCTTTAAAAATCAGACACTTTATTCCTGTAACTTGTTAAACAGTAATAACTGCTCAGAAAATGATCATTGTAGACTTTATGTTTATTAAAATATCCTGTATACAGGATATTAGCGTAGCCTGATGCAGCAGCCAGTGCTTCGTAAGCACATCAATGAGAAATATTCAATATTGCAACATCTCCTCAAAAAATGTTCCACATGAAAACTACTCCTAAGACGGAACTATTATATTATTATACAATATTTACATATCTGAATTACATATAATTATTACATATATATATAATTAGCATTATATATATATATGTACAACAATGTAGCTTATTATTGTAAATAATAAGCTATTAAAAAGTAACCATTTAAAATTGCCGCGGTCTAGAGAATTACCAATCACAAACAAAATTGTAACGAAAAAAAAGGAAAAAACGAATATTTTTTACACATCTAGTTTCTTCTTATACCTTTACCTCCCTAAGGTTTTTCCAAGCTGGTAATTCAACTGTCTCCTGAAAATTTTACTTTATTTTCGAGAGAACTGCTGGTTGTAGGATCTATGAGATAAAAAGGATTTAGCAAACTCACCGGCTGAAGCCAACAAGACTTGGCGTCTTTGGGACCTCAACAGTATATCTTCTTTTTTTTATTTATTTTATTTTTTTACCACTCGGTGCTTCTTTTTCCAAATTCTATGCTTCATACGGGTTGAAATTTAGGTAAAAACGATATAAAACGCTTTCTGATATTATAATTACCTTCGAAGAGAAGTTTCAGTGGCCCAGTCAGCGATTTTATTTCAAAGAGGACGCCGCCTCTGCTCGTGGTGCTTTCAAGTACACCACGTAAAGCTGGTGTCTAACTATTTGCATTTTCATTTTTTAAATCTAAATTTAGCAATAAGTTTTATTTAACTAACATTTGAGAAAATAAAATTTGAGTTCTGTTAAAAAAATAGTTTTACTCATGAGTGTAAGACTTTAATCAATGCTTAATTTCCCCTGAAGGAGGCTAATCTTTTCAATTTATGTTGTGAAAATAGTTTGGGCCACTAGATGTCGCTATGGGCGCTTAATATGTGCATTTTCAGTTTACAAGAACAGGCTACGGAATCAAATGCATCTGAAGAAATTCACTGTACACACACAGTCATATTCAATAAATGCTTTCGGATGAGGCTCACTTTTCACATTAAGAGCGCCTTACTAAAATAACCCTTAAACATACTTTTCATTAAAAACCTTAATTTGTTTGTACTACAAAATGTTTTTTTTATAGGTTTGATGTAATATTCTAATTTTATGTTATGTTTTTGTTACAGAAAAAACATAAAATCACCAAGATTGAGTGAAACAAAGTTTGGAAAATACCAGGAATTATAGGAATGTAGTTCTTGAAATAAATTTGACTTTTCAATAATATTCTGACATATTCTGAAATCTTAAAAATCTGCTAACAAAAGAGTCTTAGCATAAAAACAAAAAATTGTAATTTGTAATTTTCTTTTTGCATTTGTACATTATTTCTGATCAATTGCGTGAATAATCCAAATAAACCGTCCACCTCCGCTACTCCTACTCTATATGATCACACTCACTGATATGCTGTGACTCAGACTTTCTCTGCAACTCAGTGAAGGCTTGAAACTTTCTCTGACAGAGACCGCCTGAGGGTGATCCTGAGTGGGCTAAAAAATATTTTAGACAACACAACAGCCTGTTTTTAGTGATATTGTTCAAGCCCACTGGTCGGTTTGTATACCAATAGGCTGCTAATCTCATCCAAAAAGTCTAACTTCTTAGAAAACTTGCTTTTCTAAGAAGGTGAGAAAATACTATATTTGTTGAGTCTATCAAAAACTTTATCTAAAGCATTTTCAAAAGCTTCTTTTTGTTGTTCTGTCTAAGGCCATGGTTGTCATCCAGAAAAAAGTGGGCTGCTCCCTCCAATACTGGCTCTGTTTCAGTGAGGGAAGTATTATTATATCTTTGCCATAAGTTGTTCCGATTGATTCACCAGTCTGTCTTCATTCAGACTATGTCATGGGATATAGATCATAAAAAACATGAATGCAATCCGAGATGCACGCCATAAAAAGTAGTTTTGGACTACCAGTTAGACTTTATCCAAAGAAGAGGTTACCAGGACCTGAGCTCCGATAAGCAGAATATAATGGCTAAGCAGGTAAATGAAATTTTACTTTAAATTACTAAGTTACATCCTTTCATTTAGTATAATGGACCTATTGCACATTTACAGTGGTGGGGTATCTCCAGCCTATCTCCAGCTGTCTATGGGCGAGACATAGAGTCTCCCTGGACAGGTCACCAGTCCAAAACACTGTAACACAAAGATATGTAGGACAAAGAAGAATGCAAACACTCTGAAGATCACACTCTGCACAGCAATTTAGAGTGATTAATTACAGTGTTACGTGCATGGTTTCGAACTGTGCAAGGAAACTGGAGTGCCCAGAGAGAACGTAGGCATGCAGAGACAAAATACAAGCTATGCAAGCCTTGACCGGGATTTGACATTAGGGGTGCACCCATGTAAATGGGTGCACGTGCACGTGGGTTAGATGTGGGTTAGATGATTTTTTTCAATCATCTAACCCAATTATTTTATAACTTTTATAACAAGTACCATCTCAGTAAATACTGCATTTTCTAACCAACATTTACAATCAATTTTAAAACAGTATGCTACAAGACCTGGATTTTTCATCCATCAGTTATTTTCTGACTTTCTGAGACTGGGTTGCTAGGGAAATAGATCAAGGAGAGAAAACTATCTCATTCTTTCGGTCATGTTCTACATGTCTAAAAGAACCTGACCCTAACGTATGTCAGAACCCAGAGAGAGAAGGAAACTGACAGCTTTATGTTCTTTCTCCACCACAACAATCTGGAAAAGTGTGAGCATTGCAGTCACAAGACTAGGCTTCAATCTGTCTCTCCATCGTCCTCTCTTTTCTACCATCATTTGTGAACAAGACACCTGAACTCTGTCTCAGCTGAGAAGTCTGAGTTGACTTCAGAATGTAAGTTGACTTTTTTAATTTACTGTGATATCATTTTATTGAACTCCAAGACACTGATACTTTTTTTTTTACACAGGCATGAAAGGATGCAGAAACTGCAAAGCCATAAAGGTGAGAAAATACTACATTTGTTGAGTCTATCAAAAACTGAAAATAGGACACATTTAAATGTCTGGGTCATTGCAAGCTCTCAGAAACATTCAGCCTTGCTGATGTGCAAAGAGAGACTGAATAGATGCATTAGACTGATGTCAATTTTTATATAAACTCATTTGTCTCTTGCCTGAGGTGTTGAATTGCACATTATAACTTGCAGATTTGTACCATCCTCAAGCCCCTTTCTTCTTTTTCTGCTTCATTTATGAAGGAAGGTCGACTCTGCAGACCTACCTGCCTTGACTGTGAATTCACCTGAAAAAGTTCAAAAATTTCTCCATGAGTAAAACATTTTGTGTACATTTTTTATTTAGTTTAATCCTAGGATGACAAAAAATGAACAGGTTATTTTTCACTTAACCAGCCTAATTTTATTGAACAATCTCAACTATCATTTAACTAACATTACCAGCTTCATTCCAAAATATGAATAAATGAAAATCATGCCTGCCATCAATTAGTGTGAAACTGAAGAACCTTAAATAATGTCCAGTAGTTCTTGCAAGGTTTTTCTGGCATTGGCATATTTGTATTTTTTGGATAAGTTTGTGGAATAGTTGCAAGAGTTACAAGAATCCCATTACCTCCCACAATAAATAAAACACACAAAAATAGAGTCAAAGAATAAAACATGGGATGATGGTGATTTTACATGAACATTTCTACAACTTTGATGAAGAAAAGACAAGAATAAATGGTCTGCAAAGCTTCCAAGAAACTGACAGTAACTCTGTAGGAGCTGTAAGGATTTCTTCTTAGTATTGGTTCTGTTCGTCACATCCTCCTATATTTGTTGGTAGTTGAAAGAGAGAAATCTTTTCATTCAAAGATAAAATAAAATAACATCCTGGCTTGAGTAAAATCTCCCATAAACTTGTGAGAATGTGTTACTGTCTTATGAAACTACACTCAAACTTTTGGGCCACAACACCAAAAGATCTTGCGCTAAGACATCAGTCCAACAAAAGAATGTCAAACTTACAGTGAAACATGATGGTAGCAACATTATGCTCTAAAGTTCTATTGGTTTCTTTGTGAAGGGTGAGATATCCTCACAATCATAAATATTTGGAGAGCTTTTACAATGTAGAGACTGTAAATACTGCCAAACCAAGCAATTTTTTCTGATAGATTCCTGCTAGAGGAGACTGAATGCTTAAATTTTATGAAAATGTATGAACCAACATCATTGTTCATCATCTGTGGACTTTCATAATGTCAAGCCAAACTGCATTGAAAAATATATTGTCTATTTTTTTGATTTGAAATTATAGTAGTAAAGCTTCAAATGACCATAATCACTCTGAGTTGGCTGCTGTGTGATTAATATATGACTCAGTTTCTTTCTCTTTCTCTCCCTGTCAGTTAATTATAGGATGAAAGAAAAAAAGAGGCATTACAATGATTGCTAAAATGATTTGCACTGAAAGTAGCTGTGTGGTTCTTGATCATCTAAAATTAGCCCATTTGGAGCTCTCCTAGTGCAGTTTCGTTGTTGGAAATATGATAAAAAAAAATTTTATAATCCTCCAGCTTAATGGGCTCATTATGCTCCCACATTTATGTTTGGGGTCTTGTAATTTTGCCTGTGGGGAGGTTTCTGTTGCCATGCCAATGTCATAAACCTGGAAATAATCCTCTCAGACTGACTGTGCTTAAACATCCTCTTCTTTCTTTGCAAATGAAAGCTGAAAAATGACATTCACATATATTGTACCACATTTCGAACAAATAATTGCCTTGATACAACTTTTCCCATGAATTAATTGTTCCTATGATTTTTTTTTGTGTAGGCTGCAGTGTCACTGTCAAATACATTTTTGTCAAATACCAAACTATGACTTTTCTGATTTTTATTGGTTTGAGCTATCGGTTTTAGACAAAGAACTGAATGCAGCGCAGTATGTGTGTGTTTAACAGCCTGTTAGTTTCCTATTAAACTTTCTTTCAAATGCAATTTTGTCATCTTACTACAAATCTTCTTTTTTAAAATACTGCCTGCAGTAGCACCAGTTCTGTTGTTTAAAAAAGAAATATGACTCTAACAGTGTGGTGTGGTGGTGCCTGGTGGCAGTAAAATTATATTGTATTGCCTTAGGGGGCAGTCTGCAGTTACGGGAAGAAGGGTCAGACAGGGTTGATGAACTGCATGTGAACGTCATCACATCAGTCACTGTTACTCCTCTGCTTACAGTATAATTAATGTCAACAACCAGCTACAAAAGTGTCACTGTAATTCATTATTGTAAAATGTAAAAAAAAAAAACAGTATATTTAAATGATTGAAGTTATTCATCTGTATGAAAAAATACATTTTTAACAAAAAAAAAGCTAAGGACTTCTCTTTTTTCTTTTTTTAGTTTAATTTTCTGCATCAAATAAAGTAACAGAGCAATTTAAAGGTCATATTTCTTTTATTGACAAGAAGTCAAGAAATAAGAAAACGTATGGACTAGATATCTACATATCTATATCTATATGTATATATAGATATATAGATATACATATATATATCTATATATATAGATATATATGTATATATATATCTATATATATATAGATATAATATATATATACAGACAGACAGATATCTCTCTCTCTCTCTCTCTCTCTCTATATATATATATATACATTTATACCATACTTTGTGTTGCTCTATCACATAAAATCCCCAAAACATCTGAAGTTTGTTACAAAATGTGTAGGGGTTTAAGAGGCACTTTTAGCACAGTGGATAATTTGATAGTTTCTTCAACAAAAAACAGTAATGAGGTTGTGCTTATTTTTTCATAAGTGATTATGAAAGAACGGAAGAAAAAAAAAACAGAAAATAAGAGTAATTAAAATATAGTGCTAGACCTATTTCAACTGCTAACACTTCCTCTTCATCTCCACCTGAACAGAAGATCACCATAATTGATCATGCATTATATTTTCACACTGCTTAATTGAAGGGTACTCCTGAAGGTTGAGAGTGATTCCTCTGTGATATGCACATACAAAGAAACAGCAAGATTTATTGTCCTACTTCTTTGTAGAATTCCACAATTATTTATACTGAATTTAACGCAAGGCTGAAGATAAAACAGGAGGCGAAACTCTGATGCTTCCATGACATCTGGGCATCCCTTTGCCTTCCCAGCCCCATTGACATGACTCCAGGCATAGGATGACAAAGGGAAGTCCACAGGCCACACGATTTGCAGAGGAAAAAAAGCAAAAACAAAGTACATCTGCAGAATTTCTCAACCCAGACCGGTTTCCTGAGTCCTCGGAGCTTAAGTCCAGATTGATTCAGCATAGCCTTAGAATGTCAGTATCACCAAACATCAGCAAATATTCTGACAGCGAACAAAAAATGGTTCTGACAATTTTGATAATGGCATTTCACTTAAACTAGCTTCCTGACATTCTGGGAGCTCTCTGCAGCTCTTAAATAAGCAGTGACGTCAAGTGAAGTGCTTTCGTTTCGTCACCACACCCAAAGGGAACTGGCATGAGCTGCCAGTGTTCAGAGAAAAGCTATTATAACAAATAAAACATGACCGTTAAGGTGTTTATTTAGTTACTATTTGGTTCACGCCAAGAATCCTGGTGCTACTTCACTGTGGGTTCTTGTTTGTGTCATTATGTGAGAAAAGAGGGGAGAAAGACAGACAAATACAAACACAGCCTAGTTTTTTTTTTTGTTGTTCTTTTGGTGAAAAACAGTCCAAAGTGTTCAGAAGAATACATTTTTGAGAAACTCTTCACATATGGAGCCACTACTGCCATTATCTCTGCTTATCATTTGTTTCCCCCCATAAAAAGGTAATGCTTGATTGGTGCTTCTCTCTCTTCCCTCTCGATTTCTGTCCTCATATGTCCCAGTCCTCAACTCTAGCTGGGCATTGTCCTGCTAGAGTTTTCTTTCTGTTAAAAGGAAAATGGTTCCCCCCTACTATCAACCCATGCTTGCATGAAACATTTTATTCTTTCTCTCGGGTTCAGAATTGAAACAGAAGAAGCGTTTATTGCAAAAGAGATTTTAAAAGCCAGAATAAAGTTGAGTAAAAATGCACTCAGACAATGTTAATGTTTTAGAGTTATGGTGGCCAGTAGCATAAGTTGCCTAAGACATAATAGCATCATTTCTTTTGAAGGGGAAAGAAGGAAACATGACTGCCTCATGTTGTGAGGCTTTTTCACTGATGGAGCATCTGGTGTGCTTCACAAAATAACAGGCATCAGCAGAAAAGAGCATTAAGTGGAAATGTTGATACAAAGTTTTATGACACTAAAACTTAGGCACAAATGGGTCTTTCAAATGGACGATGACCCCAAGAATACCACTGAAACAGTTAGAAAGGACAACAAAGTCAATGTTTGGGGATGGCCATCACAAACTCTGCATCTCAGTCCCTCAGAAAATTTGTTAGGAAAGCTGAAAAAGTGGGTGAGTACGAGCAAGATGGCCCATAAACCTGAATCAGTTACACCAGTTCTGTCAGGAGGTTTTAGGACACCCAATATGCTTGACCCAAATCACACAGTTTAGAGGTGATAGCACCATATACTAAAGAATGTAAACTTTTGAATTTGAAGAGAAATATCTTGCTCATTACTCTAATATTTAGCAAATGCTCAACTGCTAATTTGGTATGCCAATCTAACCTAAAACTGGAGATTTAACTTGTATAAAAATCAGCCAATTTGGCAGCAAGAGCTGCTGAATGGAGATGCAGCAGCTCTGCATGTAAAAAAGGCTGTGTGTCTTTTACATGCTGTATGTTTAATTTGTTTCAGCTGAAAACACAACCGAATTGAAACTAACAAAATAAAATAAAATTCAATTCAATCAAATCAAACCATGTAAACTATTTCCAACTTAAGTGATATGCACATTCAAGTTCTAACTAATACTTATAAATTTTAAACTTTCATATTTCTGTGTGCTGTAGTTATCGAGAATATTTATTTAAAGATTAACTCCATCTGCTCTTTCATAAAGTAAAAAAAAAAAAAAATCCCCCAGATGGCAGGGAGAGCTTAAGGTTTCAAAGGTTAATCAAGTTTTTTTTGTTTGATTTTTTTTTTTTTTCCTGGTGTCTAAATATAAACTGACAGCATGAGTTCTGGAGAAAATGGGCGAGGGTAATTTTAGACTGTTGCTATAAAAAAGACAACCCAGTTATATGACAAGTATTAATCATCATAACCTAAGAATTAAAACTTCATCATGATGTAGTTATTCTGAAAACATGGCCCGTAGCTGAGCGTACACATAGTCTGTGGTAGCCCTTTCAGATATGTTAAGGGCCACTCACGTGTGTTGATCTTCTGCAGGGAGATGTGTTTCTCCAGCTGGCGTCGCAGTTTGACTTCAGCTCCGTACTTTCCTGTTGTGCCATTGTCTGCCAGGATGAAGTGGGAGTGGAGACTGTTGAGAACTGTCAGCTTGCTCATGGGGTTGGACATAGTTTGGTACGGACGCACCACCTTGCCAAAGAGGGAAAACAGTGAGAGTGAGGGAGAAGAATAACACTCCCGGTTATGTGGAAAAATCAGACAAGTTGCTGTTAAAACATTTGCAGCAAGAGGAACTGTGAATGGTGATAGACGTTTTTTTACCGTCAGCAAAATAAGATTTAGTAACCAATTCCAGTTAATGCTACAACCAAAATTTAAAAGGAAACAAAAGCCGATTTTCTGTTGAAGAAATCGCATCATACGTTACTCTTGTCTTTAATTTTGCTCAACTTATCTTATTCTATAAGGATTATTCTACACAATCACTTCAAGTGTTTTCCAAGTGTTTTGAAACTTTAGGTATCTGCTTTTTGATTGCACCTAAACATCCTTGCCATGTTACCAACTTAAAGCTAAGAGAGGGTGGTGGATTCACGATCAAACAAATCTCGCGAGACAAAATGTCCCACAGGTCATGGATAATGAGGCAAAACATGTGAGGTTTAACGAGACATGCTTTCAACACAACCAAATGAGTTATTTTGAAGAATTTTGATCAAAGATGCACTGCACATGGGTTCACTCTTTTTTATGTTAGTATTGCAAGTGGCAGCAGAAAGAAGAACATGTGGCTATCAACCTCCAGGTTGGGTCTTAAACGCATGGGAAGATCCACACTTCAAACACTCTCTTTTTGCCGTTTCTTGATAAATACCAACTGGACCCGTTTGCTTTTTTCTCTGTGCTGCCCCATCCACACCCCTGTTCTTCCTCATCCTCCAGAGGAGTATCTTCTGCTAACTTTTCATATTATCTCCTGAAACCCGACTCCTTTTTACACTGGTGAGATTAAAAATCCAAAGTAGAGCCTGATGCATTCATACGATCAATTATTTTACACCACATATTTATTTAATGCAACTAAAACAAGAATGAATACCACAGAAAACTGGACTGATATTTATAAATGACCAGAGTTTCTCAGAAGCTGGAGCACAGTGAACTGGAGCGTGCCTAACAATATGAGGTAAACTCATCTCATCATTAGGCGCACAGTTAAGACTAATCAAGTGAGAAAATAAGTCCCTCAGCATTCGATCATCCCATTTCAGCCACTGACATTAATTGGCTCTGCTTGACTTGTTCAGCAGGACAGAGTGTGGCACATTCTGATGAAATCTTAGCCAAACCACAAACCGCGAATCCCAGAAATTTCAGCAAGTCAGCATGAGCTCCACGGTCTTATTAGAATCTGCCAACTCTGTGGCTCCCCGTGAAGCAGTGTTTAACGGCGATCGGACTGCCTGACTCTGCAGCTTGGTTAATGAGCTGAACCCTGGGGCAAAGGTCTGATAGGCACAGCGTCTAATAGGAGCTAATCACAAAAAATATTATCTTTTAAAAAGGGTTTTGTAACATGTTGATTGGCGTGTGGCAGTCTGAACATCTAGCTAAAGAATGCAACTTCCTACTGAATGTTAAGTCTGGCTGAGACTTACATCTTTGCCAACAAGGTCCTCCTGATTTTCTACGATGCCCCATGGTGCTATTCCAATGGTGCAGATTTTGCCCCTTGATTTGGAGGCGTGGTCTTTCAGTGCATCCCCCACATGGCGGATCACCCCTGCGTTTGAAAGATTCAGACAGAGACAAAAAAAAAAAAGACATGTTTTGTCACAATCAATTAACAGCTCAGTGCCACAGTCATGCACTCTGTTGTGATATTTCGACAGCATCTATTAGGAGTCAAGGAAACATGTGAATAGACACCCACACAGGGCCACACACACACACACTTCTTCAAGCATGTAGGTGTTGTCCTCAGGGGAGAAGCTTTCAGACCTGGAGGCCATCTTATCACATTTCTCCAGCTGACATTCATTCTTTCTCTACCTCCACCCACTGTCCATCCAATCCATCCATTATTCAAGCCTCTCTCTTGCTTCTGCACCCATTCTGTCACTAAATCTCACTTTCTTTTCCTTTTTGTATTCAAGTGTGGGCATCCTCCATCACTTGATATTGTTCTATTTTCTGTTTGCCTGTTTTCATCTGAGCTATTAAAGATTACAACCCCTGCTGTTTTTTTCCCCTTTGACTCCACTAAAATAAATCTTTATGTACTAAAATAAACATTCTTGTGCTTTAAAAGCAAAGAAAGAACAGAAGCTGAGTTTATATCAGAGACTAAGTGAGGTAAAGGGTGAATCAAAACCTTTCTCAAATGTAGTGACAATACTACCTCAAATTTCAAAGTTCAAGTGGTAAAAAAGTTATTTTCTTTTACGTAAATGGACAAACATTTTCAGTTGTAATCTAATTTTTTAAAGTTGCATGACCGGAAATAAAACTTCTTCTTAGAAACTAAGACACCAACATAAGTGAAAGGACTGAAACATGTTTTTGTTCTCCAGAGGAATTCAGTAACTTAACCTTGCTGTACACTGGACATTGTTAAAATGGTGACTGTATCATTTTAAACAATTACTTCATCTGTTTCCCTGAAACCAGAGGGCGTACTGTTTGTTTTTCATGACATAGTGCATGGATTTATGACTTTAATGCTTAAAGGTTGCCTGACATTAATTTAATTTAGTGTCCTCTAATAAGTCATTGGCCTCACTTCTTATGGTGCTACTTTAAATGTGTGTAATTTAAGTTGAATGAGCACAATCTGCCAACCACCCACCGTGCGCTATGACAGGGATCCAGTGGTTCATCATCCTGAGAGCCCATACCGGCTTGACAAAGAGCTCTTTAATAGCTAATCATTCATGTGAAACAGTTCCACACACTCATCATACTCCTGCTAGAAGTGCCCACTTCATTTGTAAAAGGAGAATTTGGCTACACAGAGCAAGCAAAATTCAATATGAAGAGTTCATTATTTCATTTATGTGTTATAAACACAAAAAGGAATTTCACTTGACCTTAAAAATGTTCAATATTTATATTTATAGCTCCTTTTTTTTTTTTTTTTTTTTACCTGTGTTAACTCCTCCTGTAAATATCCAGGCCCCCGTCGTCATGGCTGCCTTGATGAGCCCTTTGCCAAAGACCTGCTTGAGCTTAGGCTGTAACTCGAAGTTCTGTAGGCCTCCATGGACTGAGATGAGCAGCTTAGGAAGCTCCAGCTGCCACTCCTTGGTCATCAGGTGGAGCAGCAAGTCAGGCTTAGTGTCATAAGACACTCGCACATACTGTAAACACAGCAATATAAACATGGCGTAAGCAGACAAGGTGCTTTGTGTGAGTATTGACACCCCAAAAAGCATGTCGAAAAAGGTGTTCTGTTTAACGGATGAAAAACCAAAAGTGGCTTGAAATTGTTATTACCAAACCATATTCATGTTTTGTAATAACCTAGTCAAAGTTCGGGCCTAAATGCAACTGGGAAGCTGTGGCAGGACCTACAAATTGCTCTTCATAGATTTTTCTAAATCAGGCTGTATGAGTTTGGGCTATGTGGGCACAAAATAAGGCTTGCAGCTGCAACATGACACACTTTGAAAAGTTTCAAGAGGTACAAATGCTTCTACTCAGAAAACACGCCATTCTTATAGAGATTATGTATAAAAGACATCTCAAAGATAAAGATGAAGTCATGACATTAAAACATTTCTCGAGGATTTCAGAATGGTCCAGGAAACGATTTCAAGCTTTCAAGTTCCAAAACATTTTGACAGATACTTTCTGTGATTGAAGAAAAGTATCTGCACAAGCGTCGTAGGGAATCTGTTTATCCATCAAATGTATTGTCAGAAATACAACTTAACATTGAAAAATGTAACACTTAGAGGGATAATCTAAACGTTTATCAAACACAGTGTGCCTAATTCCCACAATGTTTCAGAGGAATTTATATGTGAAAACTCCTTTTGAGTTCTTACATAATTTGTTTTGTTTTGCATTTTAACCAATATGAAAAAATATTAATTGCCAAAACAATCTGAACAATGTTTATCTATATTTATCTAAGCCTTTATGTGACTTCTTTCCAAGAAAATTTATTTCACACACCCACACTTCTAGCATTTTCTTCTCTTTGCCTGTGCTGCCAACTGAGTCTATTTATATTCTGTTTTTATACAGAATAGAAATAGATTCTTTTCTTTTTATGTTCTGTTTATTCCATCACTACCTCAAATAACAATACAGAACAGCTGGCATTTTTAAAGACTATTGTTTGTTTCCAGCACTCACCCTAGCACAGCTCGTAATCAGGTTAAACAGGTTGAATTGCTTCCTGTAGTTTATTAATTACTGTTCAGTGGAGAACAGTAATAAATAAGTCCAATGTAGTTGTGGTTTCTCCAAAACACCAAAGTAGTTCTCTAACTTGGAATAGAATCCAGCAATAGAAATATTTACTTGCGGCGTTTGCCGTGTACACAACACTGGGTGACCCATTCTCACTGACTGGACCTATAAATAAGCCATTTTAAACCAATAGGCAAATGTTTTATTTATTTATTTAATTATTTTTGTGTAGCCCCATGCAGTGTGTTGCCCTGAGCAGAAAACCGTGCTTTCCATAGCTTATTTAGCCAATTAAAGTCCTGCTGCTTGAGAAAGACTTTCTTAAGACGAGCAATATAATGAGATTTTAATACTGGAGGTTTTGTTACACATCATCCATTAAAATACAAGTGTCAACACTGAAGCAACTCACCATGGCTTTGTTGGAGTGTCCTCCTCCCTGGAACTCGATGGTGCCGAAGGCATCGGTGGGGCTGAGCTGTGTGTGCTTGCTGATTGACCACTTCTCTGACAGGCTGTCATTCTTGGCCAAACGCTCTGCCTTGTCATTTTGACTGGATGAGATACCTGGCGGCAAACCCACATGCTGACCTATGAGACGACCACAGCAGCACCTGGACGGGGAGGAAAAGGCCAGAGCCAAGTTAAGACAGCTGTCTTACACGGGGCCTTTTGCTGACATAATTGAAATGTTGCGACTCGTGAGCCCTAAGCAAAGTGGCTCTAACAGTGAGAATGAGAAGGGAGACTGTGGGAGAAAGTGATGGAGAAGAAGAGTTTGAAACGCTTCCATAAGCGTGTGTAAGAGGTGGGCAAGGCTGAAGTGGCAACTTGTCATCTCGCTTTCATCTTCTTATGGAGGCGAGATGAAGGATTTGCAGGCCTGTGCAGCATCTCACCGACTCCGTCCCTTTTTTTGTTTCCTGTTCTTAAAACATTCGTCTGCTTTCCTGTCTCTCTGGTTTCCTTCTCCATTTCAGCAACCTGAGACTTGGCAGAATGACAGTCATGAATTGTGCTCTTCCTAAATGACCAAATGCTTATTCAGAAGCTGCTAAATGCAGCTTTCAAGATATTGTGATTAAGGTAGAAAGACTTCCTTGGAGAAAGAGTCAGGGGGCTTTGATTTTCAAGTCATTTCTCCATCATCTCTCACCAAAACTTCTTTTCCATCCTTTGCCAAAAGTGTAAATGAAGTATAAACGTTTTTGACAAAAAAAGTTGATTTTGTAATGAGAAACATCTTTTCCCAGCTTCCCCAGCTTCCTCCTGCTCTCGGCATCCACTTGATTTTGTGTAGCTATGCTAATGTTGTTTATCAAGTAGCTGGGAGTTTTTCCTTGCATATGTTTGAGTTTGTATGGTGCTTAAATGAAATCAGCTAAACCATCTGAGTTTGTTTTTGCAAAAATAAAGATACATCCTCTTGAAGTGCGGATCTAACCGTGTTGCTTTCTGCAGTCTCACAATCATGCAAAGTGAATTCAAAAGTTTTTTTACATTTTTTTTATATTAGACATTTGTTGAACCAAGCAAAATGTAAACGTCTACGTTACAGGTAAAGCTGAATTTTAAACAACATCCTTTGCAATAAAAAAAAGAATCCTTTGAAGTGATAAAGCTGCATAATGCTGAGCTATCCTTCAAGAATAGTGATTAATATTGATCACAATTTTAATCTTCAACAAAGATTTAACCACACTGGGTTTTGGTAGTTTGAGTTTAACAAATAAGTTAAGCGTTATTGATGGTTACTACCGTACTTAATATTATTAAGATTAAACAACTGAAGAGAAATCACATCGGACACTTTTTTAATCTTTAAAACATTTCCACTCACCTATGGGGGTCTTTGGCGCTCACTATGATATGAACACATTCTCTCTTGCTGAATGCCCTTTCTATCCACGATTTCTGTGCCTGCATGAGGAAAGACAAACCATTTAGTCGGTTAAAACAGCAGAACTGCTTCCTGTGCATGGAGAAAAGACAGCTGAAACCCAGTAGCAACTGGTACACATTATGTTAGCATCACTCCAGATCTAAGCAATGGGAAATAAAGTTGTTTCTTGAATATTATTTGAAGAAATGAGGCAAGAAAAAAAATGTGCGGATATCAAAGAATTTTGAAGTTGGCATTCTCCCATACAAGAGAATCACAGTCTTACACAGAATTGAAAATGAAGTCTCACAAATTTATTCACAGCTACTTAGATAGCTCAGACTGGAAAAAGATGTAGTGCTTCAAAAATCTGAGGGAAATAAGACATTCAGCGTTAGAGTTCTTCTTCCTTAGAAACCTGCATGCCAGTCGAGCATGTCTGAAATCACAGCGTGTTCTGCATGTCTGCACAACTTCTTCATAAACAACAAGTAGATGTAGAAACTGTAGTTTCAGACAGACAGTCAAATTGTTCATTTGTGAAACTGTGATACCCTGCAGCTGCAACTGGTGCAGGTGAGAAACCAATTATCCTGTTCCCAACATGACTGGAATGACACTGAAGAGCCAGAGAGAGGTGCAGCCCCTGCACACAGTAAAACTCTAATGTATAATTGTGTTGAAATGGATATAGTGCATGCATTAGTAATTCCATCAATTAAAGAAGATCCAAAAAAAAAAAAAAAAACATTTCATATGTAACAAACCCCACTGTTCTCAGAACATGAACCCTTTGACATCTGCTTCTTCATATACTACAATGTGTATCCTGTGATTTCAGTGTGTGGAAACTCTAGTGATAGGGTTGGTCACTGTACAGTCCTTAAGGAGACAAAAGCAAATTACCGACATACATTAGCCCTCATCTGGGCAGTTATGTCCTTAAATGCGGTTAACATTAAACCAAAATAAAAAAAAATCTATATTTTATCCATGCAGCTGAGAAAATACGTACTACGCATGTCATTTTTCTCAGTAAATACATTTCTAATGATACTATTCACACCAGATATTCTAACATACTATTACGTGCAACAGAATCTACAAATTAAGATATATTTCATAAAGTGGAAAAAACTGTTAAGCACTTCCTAAAATGTACTTAGTACTTTGTAGAAACTATTTTTATAATGACAACTTGAAGACTTCTCCAGTAGGCAGGAAGTATTCACTTAGGGGTGATTTTGATCCATTCTTCAACACAATCTGTCTTTAAATCTTAAACATTGTTGGGGCATAAGCAAAACTAACCCCCAAATGAAATACTTAGGAAAGGGGCAAAAAAGGAAAAAGAACACACACATAAAAAGTAAAATTTTTTAACTAAAAGCTGACATTTACAAAATATATCAGAGTGAGTTCAGAGATGTTTATGTTCGACAAGCCAAGAGAATGCTATTGGGTATTGACCAAACATACTGTTACAAACTTGTTGTAGCTGTAAAGGAGGGAAAAAAGCCCAGAAGATGTCTTCCAACAAAACTGCTAAAACAGTATTTCTCAGAAAGGAGTCAACCATCAACAAATAGGTTGCCAACCAAGTGGAGCAAAGTAAAATCTTATCTTACTGTATTTGATAGATATGATAGATGATATGATTTTATGTATGGCAGAGGCCCGTCACCCAAATGGGTGTTTGACCCTTCATTAGCTGTAATTGATTCAAATTGGCCCTCTGGAGAGAAAAAAAATCTCTTCTGGTTTGAAATTATCTAAAAAAACAAGAGTTAGAGGTCCAGAAAAAAAAGATCAAATGTAACAATTTAATATTTAGCCAGGATGTTAAACGAAAAAACAATAGAACGGATGGCAAGTAGCACAAACCCAAACACAGCAAAGATTAAAACACGAACAAGTCGTTTCTCTGCTGTTTGCTGTGGGAGAGCAGCCCCAGCTCTTCTCCCAGTCAGCAAAGCTGGGGGCTGCTTTTTCTGGGCTTTCTTCACTGTCACAACTACAACAACACCCGCCTCATCCGCCTGACTGACCTGTCACGCTAAGGCACCCCAAAACCCACCGCAACTGTCCACAACCATTCCAGGCCTACACACTTACCCTAACACCAGACTTCCAACGATTAACCATTACTCTGTGGGCCGAGGGGGCTGCTTTAACAGATTAGCCTGGCAAAGATGACTCAGCAGGCCACTGCTACACCCCCCAAGCCCAATTCTTTCTCTGCTATGCCATAATGGCGTATTCATCCGCCAGCATCTCCTGGCATGAAATAGATCCTCTCGACAACGTTTCAGAAATAATCAACACTGATTAGCCTGATGGTAGAGCCAACAGCGAAAAATAAAATTGCTGTAGGATAAACTCCTAAAACTCCTATTTCCATGGAAAACCCCTAAAACAATAAACAACCAAAGTCAATTTCAAAGGTGGAATACCTTCAACTGTGTTATTTTATGACTCCTTCTCTTACACTCTTCATTGCTGTTCATGAGCTTTGATAAAGAACGGCGAAATGGCACATGGCCTACACTCAATTGTGTAATTAATATTTATTACTGGGTCACACTCAGAGACACACAAACACGCCAGCTGTCGAGCCAAACATTGGATTGACTCTTGGAAATGTGTGCAGGGTGCTTGAGTGTGAGGCGTGACTGCGGCAGCAAATAACCAGCATCTGACAGCCTGTTAGGGGTCTCGACTCCATTACAGTCAAGATTCGCCACCTCCACCCTCCATGCTCACTCTCCACCCCCTCCCCTAGTATTGTATCCTCTCTTTGTTATTGGCACTGGCAGGGAGCTGAATTGAGAACAAAATCCAATCAACATCCTAATGTCTCCACTCTCTCCTTTGGCTTCTTCTCCCTTTTTTAAGAAAAATAAAAAATTCCTGTTTGAATGGCCTGGGTGTGATATGGTCATAGAAGTACCAGGCTTGTATAAAGGCACATCATAAAACATATAAACTTTCTTACCCGATTCCCAACAAAATACAAAAATGATAAATACAATCAGGGAATGAGGGAACATTTCCTGTTTATGGTGTATTTTGATGTTTACATTGATTTTACGAATATCAAAAGAGACACCCAATCTGAAACTGTTAGGAGTTCACAGTCATTTGAACTTCCTCTAATTAAATATCTGACAAAGTCATAAAGCACAGTTGGCTAGTAAAAGATTTACATGTTCAGCTGTCATGTCGTATTTTTTTTCTAGAACAAAATTTAAATCCATTAACCTTTATGATCCAACACGTTACTGAAAGAGCCATCTGCATCTTTCAAAAAGGTACTGTTTTAATACTATTTTACTACCACACTATATGAAGAACCATACATTAGACAGTGACATTAAAACAGGAAAATCTCAGACAATTACTATACATTTAATATATATTAAAATCAATGAAAACTGAAGAAAACAGGAAATACAAATTAAGGTTTAGGAAATAAAACAAAGATAGTGAAATTTACCACAAGAAAGTACAGCAAGAGTATGAAACTTGTGTGGTAAATTATCTTGACTCACCTCTGTCTAATTAAGAACTGCACTGCTGTAATTTTCTTTGTATATCCATTATCGACTAAAGTATAAACTGAAAGATTCTGTGAGCAACCCACAAGAGAAAACTTTATCAGAGGAAACTGGATCACAACACCTCTCTGTCTACAGGCAACTAATCTACTGCGGGTGTAAGCTGTGCTAGAAAAAATTGATATGCATTTGTGTGTGTCGGGGTGCAAATGTAGGCGTGTGTGTGTGTGTGTGTGTGTTCTCATGTCTTCATTGTGTTGTATTTGTGCATTTAGTGTTTAACTATCTCTGCCCGGTCACCTTTATTTTGACTTTAATGCACAAACAGGTGAAAAAATTAAAAGAAAAATCTAACTCACAAAAGTTTAACAATGTTAGATTTTTTGATAAGCAATTTTTTTTCTGCTGTATTTCAGCTTATTATTTTATTATATTCAAACAAAGATATGTGTTGGTCCCTCTGGGAAAAACGTGTAAAAATACAAAAAAAAAAAAAACCTCTCAAATCTTTTACCGCAGTTCTCACATTTTGCAGAAACTTGCAAAAAGTCACATTTTACATTTTGCACATTTCTTTGTTTTATTTCAAATTAATTATGTTCATAGCCAGATGGCTTTACATTAGCCTTTGCTGAGATTTTAGGACCTCAAAATAATAAGTTTTTTTGTTTTTTTTAATTTGCCATCCTGCTCTTGGTGTGATCATATTCGGTGTAGTGTGCACTGGCAAAAGGAACTCAAACTCACAGGTTATTGTCAAAATGTTTCTAGAACCCTAAGAAGGTGAGGCACACATTAAAAGAAGCTTAATCTACATTCAAAACATGGTTGACTATATGTTCTCATGTTAAAAATTATATTTTCCTAAAATGCTCTGTTTCCAATTAAGTAACTAAATTTCCTTCCACATCTGCATATTTAACAGCATATATTTAACTAGCCCTGCTAAATACGCTGTGGTTATTTCCAGATACAGTGTGTGAAGGGAATTAGGAGTCCCCTTCATTTCTCTTCAGTCCCTCACCTGTTTAGGCTTCAAATTAAAACTGGTCAGAGAGAGAGAGAATCATCTCGATTTACTGCATTTCTGTCAGAGATCACCGTCAGAAGAGGGATTCTGAATGGCAAGAGAGCCCATTAGGAGGAGCAACATGACATTTGTCTAGCCTGCTCACTGCCCTTATTTTGCCCTGAATGACTTTCACACACGCACATAAAAAACCCACACCTTGCTGCATGAGAGTTAATCCTGTACTGGCAGTTTTATTGCTTAAAAGTGTGATTTGCAAGCTGTTTAACAGATATGACCAGTTTTAATTACAAAGAAGCCGAACAGAAAGACTGTAACCTGAGCTAAATTAAGTCAAGCAAAATACAGTGCTTGAGGACATGGAAATAACACCTTGTCTCTGCAAATGCCATAATATGCACAAATAAACCCCAACTCACACCAATTCTAAACACCCCTTTTTGTACAATCCCAAAGAACCTTTGGCGCCTAAGACAAAGAAAAAAGGTAAAAAGTTGTTTTCTCAGATCAATGATACAGACTAAAACCCCACTTTTCAAATGAAAGTGCTAAAAGACAATTGTCACACAGAAATAAACCAAATATGTTTATTCTAATGCTACTACTGCAGATTTGTTTAAAGGTCAAATAGCTTAAAATAACAAATGTTGCTGCTTTCTTTGCACATTGGAAGAGACACCAAATTACATTTTGCTCCCTTTTCACATATCTTTCAGAGAATGCACATAAGCAACCCAATGTAGTGTTCTGCAAGCAAATGAGAAAAGCAAAAGATATATTTCTGCTTCATTCACTTTCTGCGTCACTCCAGATTGAACAAAAACAAAACAAAATTAAGCAAGATATAGCCTGATGATAGGAAATTGCTGACAGGTTGTGCAGTAAAGCTGCAAATTATTCATCCATCTAAAGACATTTGTCAATTTTAAATGAATTTTATTCAGGGAGTTTGTTTGCAAATGGAAGGGAGATTGCATTGTTTCATCCTGATGAAACAATGCAAAATATTTTTAATGAAAAAATATATCATATATCCCTCAAAATAATCAATAGAAACATTTTAGTTAGCATTAAACCAGTAAAACCCTTGATGCACTGGTATTTTGACCATTTATGTATGGGGCCGGGTTGACTTAAGTCAACAGATCTTCTGTCAGGTTAAAGTTTGGACTCAGGTAATTTATAATTCTTCCAATCAAAAGAAACATGACGGTAAGATTAGAAAATTAAGGTGAACCTAAATCTGTACAGGGTGTGAATAACATTAGGCAAATGGCACTAAAAATAATAGTTTGTAAAACTGAACATAAAAACTAGATGAAATCGGCTGCTGACCAATGATCTGTCAAGCAGCTATTTTTACATATTCGTACATTACAGTTCTAAATCTTAATCATCTCGTATCGGTTTGGTGAGATCAGGCCAAAAGCTGGACATCAGACATGGTGTCTGCAGCTGTTCGATTCCAGTCCTCGAGAGACGACGTCCTGCGTGTTCTGATGCATATCCGGCTCAGCACACCTCAAACAAATTAATAATTAACAACCATCTGCAAAACTTACTGGAGTGCTATGGAGGTAATTCGGCCGTCTATACCAGCTGTGTTGAAGGAGAAACATGTCTTAAACATGCAGGACACTGCTCCTCTAGGACCGGTATTGAACATCACTGTTCTAATGGACTTGGACACATTGGCTTAAGATTTTTTATTTCCTAAATTGTTAAAACAGATGAAGTAATTTCCTCTCTGTCTTCTGACCACAGAGCATGCTAAAAGGTATTGAAAATGTGTGATTTATTTACTTATAAAGAAAAAAAAAATTGGAAAGGCATAAAATGATTGAGTTGTTTGAAGCACTTCAGTATTGATGACTGAAGCACACTCACCGCAGCCACTTCAAGCTTACAAAGGACAGTAGGCACAAGATCTGAAACTATGCTGTTATAGTTACATTTAATAGACTTGAGAAGATAAAATATATTAGGAGACAGCAATGAACTGTAACTGAACACTGGAATAAACTGCAAACTCATTGGTGCCAGCTGCGAACTGTTTGAAACGCTGTCACTGTGAGTAAGGGTAGTGTGGGGCGGGGAAAAAATCATTTATGCAGCTGAAATGGTAACACCTTCTGACCTGCACTCACTTATTTACACAAGGTTAAGTTTCCTGGAAAGTAGCCAGTATATGGGCCAAAAACACACATGCATGCTCTTTCTCTGAAAACAGGCACAGACTATGTTTTCCATCTGTTTCAGCTTTGTATAGAGTATACATTTAGAAACACAGAAAAGAACAAGAGTACAGCAGAACATATGATCCGTGTGTATGTGCGTGTTTAACTTGGTCAACATGAACGGAAGGATTTATGTCGACACACAAATGCCCACACCATGTCTATATGCCTGTGTACCATAAACACCAAAAGTGGAACCTCAGTGCACACACCCACAGTTCACACCTCTGATCCTTCAATTCTTTTCTCCAGTGGGTACTCCTGTTCTATCAAGATAATGCCTTAATCCAATACTGCTTCCTAAAGCACTTCTTAAGACTTTTCTTTCTGGTCAACATATGAGAAAATCCAGTGCAAATCTTCTTTTTTTCCCTTCTTGCACCTGTACCTTTAAATAAAATATTCATCTTTTGAACATTTCCTAGTGTACTGATGACAAAGAGAATAACAGACCCTGTGAAATCGAGTTGTGCCTCATGAGGCAATTGCTTGCAGTTTCATCATGCTTGTTGTTCTCCAATTAGTACAATGAAAAGGAAAAAAAAATAAAGAAAAGGTTAATAAAATCCCAAACATTTCTGAGCACCAAAGGCAAACACTGAACAATTACTCAAATCCAGTAATTTGTCATGTACCAGTGGGGGACATCTGTTAATTACACACAATAATAAGCCTGGATTTTTGTCATGCATCTGCTCAAAATGGCACACGTTAAAAATAGTTTCCTATTTTCTCAAGTGCAGTTATTTTTACAGCTGTGTGTAATTTGTTGTCTAACCAGCAGTTTTGATCTGTTCGGACTGCACCGGGCTTCTCACTGTATGACAACTGGGAAAAGACATATTTCTCTTCACTTTGACTTTCATCTTTGAGCTGAATAAAAAAAAAAAAAGCTAGGGAATAGTTGGAATTATTTTATGACTCAATCCTCCTTAGATAAGACGAAACCAGTCTCAGCCAGGCTCAGTTTATTTTTGTTAAGTTTCAAACTTTTAGCCAATAAGTTTTGCCTCAAGTGACATGTTTTATTTTAAAAGGCTCTGAAGGTATACAGTTAAAATGCACATTTGCTGATTTTTTATTTGTGTTAAGCAGAAACTCGTGTACATGATTCAGTGACTGGTGAGTGTAAATGCAAAAGGAAGTCACATATAAACCGCTCAGCTTCATATCCACTGTTCATAATAAAATGCTGCACTTACTTCACAAGGTCAAGTAACATGCTAACAGCTACTAGAAAGAGCTTTGCAATATTGCCACTTGAAAAAGGCTAACTATATCGCATTGATCATGTTTTAATACAGTTCATTTTTCCTTCAGCAAGGCATCGTCATTCAAACCGGGTGACCAAGATAAATTCTGTAAAAGAAACCTTTTAATGTTTACAATGACCTTGTTCACTCATCAGTTTTAATGTTAAAATGGGCTGTTTAGTATTTCACCGACTTCCTTGAGCGCAAGAGAATCTGTGCTTGTTTTACCCCCCCATCATTTTCAATCCATCTCCTGAGGCTAAAATAAGCAGCACTCTTTCCCACAGGCTTCAGCTAAGCCTAGCAGAGCATCTGGTCATGCAGGTTCTAATCAACACTGGCATGGTCATTCTGTCTGTAACAGAGGGGGGACAGGTTCACAGTCTGGAAAAGCTGGAAGGGGCAGAGGTGGCGCACATGGGAGCAGGCAAGAAGTATTGGAGAGGTGAGGTAAAAGGGGATAAAGACAGAGACAGAGGTAGATGGTGGGAAAAATTAGGAGTGAGGAGAGAGTTTGAGTTATGTGACACTAAAATGTAAAGGGAAACTCAAATAGGCTAGAACCAGAGAAAGTAGTAGAGGATGGGTTTGACATAAAAATAAAAATCACCTCCTCTGAGGTGCATTATGTGAGGTACAACGCAAACTGGAGGGAGGTGGGAGGAAAAATAAACTGACCGACCTGTCAACAAGTTATGATTTGTACTGTGTGCATTTTGTTTGTGGCAAAAGCAGGGCAGAAAGTGAGAAAGAGGAGAAATGAAAAGTGATAAAAGACAGCGTGAGAGGCAGCAACCCACAGGTAGTGTCAAGACCAGTAACTACCAGGTAACTATAGCCACTGTAATCATCGCCTCTGTTTCGTTTTGAGCACACCTTGACTGACACGTGTGAGGCAACTTGAAATAATTTACAGGCGACAACAAAGAGAGTTTGTGTTTATCGCGTTAGGGTAGGCGTTGTAATGAGGGTTGGCAGAAAGACATGAGCGACAATTTTGGAGCAGCATTGTCATGTAATTGGGTTGTCATCGTGTACGAAGGTGGGATTTGTTGCTTTGTAACAGTGTTTTTTAATATATATATATATATATATATATATATATATATATATGTTTTTTTTTTTTTTTTTTTTTTTTACGAAGGCTGGTCGTTTTGTTATGGGGTTGGCATTTTTTTCGTCCTTAAACTTCCAGTGCTT